>CAEGAF010060514.1:0-27093 GCA_903067075.1 Micropoecilia bifurca
CCACGTCGAGAGGAGCCAGTTGAGGCTCGGGCATCTGGTCAGGATGCCTCCTGGACGCCTCCCTGGTGAGGAGTTCCAGGCCCCGAGGAAGACCCAGGACACGTTGGAGGGACTATGTCTCTCGGCTGGCCTGGGAACGCCTTGGGGTTCCCCCGGAGGAGCTGGAAGAAGTGGCTGGGGAGAGGGAAGTCTGGGCCTCCCTTCTGAAGCTGCTACCCCCGCGACCGGACTCCGGATAAGCGGAAGAAAATGGATGGATGGATGGCATTCGTCACAAATGTAATTTCTTCAAACTCAACATAAAACCCTTACCGTGAGATTGTTTTATTGCGTACGTATGTCCTGACTTAATGCGCCTTGCCTGAGAAAGAACACACAGGTTTTTTTGTGATATAGAGATGATCTATATGAGTGTTTCATTTCCCCCAATAAACCCTCATGTTTTCTTTGGCCAGCTCTGCAGAGATGGTTTTAGACACAATCTTTTGCGGATGCGGCATAATACAACACTGAGCTCATTACCTTGGTTTTCTGGTGATCTGTAATCCTTATCTCTGACAACATAGAAGCAATTAGATGATCTACATGGGTTTCCAGGGAAGTAAAAACGGCATCTTTAACTGCACATAAGCAATATAACGTGTCGGTTTGCACAAAGTTTCATCTCAGCCCTGATGCAATATTCAGCTTTTTGTTCGGTGAAATAAAATCCTCACTCCCCATCTATTTGTTTCAACGTGTAATGAAACTCAAGCCCTCACCGCCTACATAGAAGATCAATGCCTACTCATCATCCTGCAGGGGCAGAAGCCAACCTGCACGCTGTCAGCCATACTGCTAGGAGCCAGGAGGTTATTCTAGGTATCACCATGAGAATATTTTACTGACCTCCCAGAGCTCATTTAACCAATCACAATGCAGCACACAGGAGGGGATAAATGGGGGGCCAATAAAGGGCTACACTCCGGTGGGGACAGATGGAGATTTATGTGGCCTACATAAAAGGGCCATTAAAGGGCTGGCTGGCATTTTAAGCAAGAGTGAGGGATGAAACCCTAATATCTCATCTGCACTAATCAACATACTTAAAAGGCAGAGTATAATTTTGTACGAGGGCTAAAATGCAGAGGAGGGATGAGCGAGGTGGAGGGCAGGTGATAATGGCTACATGTTCCTCTCTCTGATGGTTAAATCCAGCGTGATGGCTGCATTGTTTTCTCTGCCAAAGTAACACTAAAACCCACCCAGGAAGCAGGTCACCAAGCAAGCAGACCAAAAAAAAAAAAAAAAAAAAAACTCATCCAGCAAAGAGCCGACCTGTAGCTACTTCATCATCTTTTGCTCTTTTATTAAGACACGTGAGATATACAACGTCTGGTTCCAGTCCAATTAGTGTTCCTAAGTCAGCCTCCCATCTCATCTTGCTGCGTCTTAATTAGGCTCGACTGCCAGTCGAAGCAGGAAGAACATTTCCCCGGTGTTCCTCCGTGCCCTCGCAAATCTTTTCTCATGAAGATTCCTCTGAACAGAAATTAGATAACATGCTGCTTGCCATAGGTGCACCCGAAGAGAAAAAAGCAATAATGTCTGCTGCTTTCCCTGCCTTGCTCAGTAATCACAGCAATGCTTTCTTTGCTCTTTTTTTTCCTTTCGGTTGTTGTAATTTTGGTACATTTTTTTGGGCTGTAGAGTTACAAAAATGCTGGCATTCCGGGTTTTAAAATGTAAATATGACAAAAACAAGTACAGTAATCGCTTCATCTATTCGCGAAAACACCCTGGAGGCTTTTGTTATGTTGCCGTTTTGAGCGATGAGCTCAGATGATTTAATATTCTCTCATCTCTGAGAGAGGTCCCGGTTATGTAGGGGCAGAAAGGCAGCATAGGGAAAGAATAAAGGGGGAATTGTATAAGAGCTGATAGGATCAAAAGGCAACTATGCATGCAAGTGCAACACAAATTTACTCAGCCAACTAAAAATAAAAAATAAATAAATCTACTTCGAAATGAATGAATGATTGTAAAAATGAATGGGGCCTTTGAGACATGATGGGTGAGTGGGAGATTTTTCTGCAGCTTTACTCTATGCTAGAGAATCCCTTTTTTATATACTATTGCTGACACTGAGAAAACAGCGTGAGAGAAGAAGAAGAAATCAATACCAGACCTATGGGTCAATTCAGTAAAGGCTGGTCTTAAGATGTAATCCCCTCTCTTATTCCTCTCAGACTGACAGCAGTCAGTGTTGCTAAAGCAGCTATCGAATAATGGAAGACATCAGAGGTCAGGTAAAGTCTCAGCTTGGACGCGGATGTTGAAGCGGTTGATTATGCACACTAAATCAAAGGCAAAATTCTGCCGATGCGCTGATAATGAGGTGAAGACTGCTGAATAAACATGCACGAATGCAGAGCAAAACTGCCTCACAACATCTAATTTTATATCTCAGTTAGTCATAGCTGAAGGGGCACGTGAGCAGCTTTGCATATAATCAGAGCTTGCTTGTGATATTTCAGAAGCAAGAAAAAAAAAAAAAAGGACGGCTTCTCTTTAGCTAAAAAAGAACAAGTCATGATTCAGATCCTGCATTTTAAGTATGGCTTAATAAAACGTGTATGCCCTGAAACCATACTTGGGCAAATAAAAACATGATTTGCAAATTTTGTCTGTGTAATTTATACTGAGAATTAGGCTAATGACAGGAATTTGTCAATTTTTAGACTTTTTCAAACACACTATGGCTACATTCTACCCAGTAATGACAGTATCAACACTCTTTGGTGCGGACGTTGGTACTGTAAGAACTGTCTGTATAAGTGGGGTGTTGGAAAAAAAATTAGAGGCGGCAAAGTGACATTTCTTAATTTAAATCATGCTGTGACAGCGAGAGAGAGCAAGACTTCAGCAAATAACAGGAAGACCAGACTACCTCAAAGTTGTTCTTTTTATACCCACGAACTTTCAAACCTATTCATGGAAGACAAAGGCAAAGAAAGCAAATGAACACGGCTGTTTTAAGAATGCTATTTACTGAGCTAATTACTAGCATAGCATGCTAATGTCAAAAATCAAATTAATTCATGTCTGTTTTCATGGGTATTATTACATACCTGAAGAAAAGGTCAAAAGCATTAGAACTCAGTACTTTTTAAAGAACATGTTCTTACAGCTTTTATAGACGAATTGGATCAGGCCAAATTCTGCATCTGCCGGTCAAAGACGATATTCAAATACTAACTTCGTCAGTTCAACCTGAGGGTAATATCTCAAATGAACAGCGGAGGGAGCTGTTTTGACTACGAAACGTCTCAGACACATCGAGTCACTCATTTGTTTTGTCTTGAGCAGGAAATTAAAGGAGCAAAAGACACTGGAGGGAGTTTAAAAAAAAGAGGCTGAGATGAGCTTACGGTGGTAGAAAGATTAAATAAATGAGAAAGTCAGAGATTTCCGTTCTTGATTAGATTATTGTATAATCCAGGGAAATAATAATAATAAGCCCTCGCGGTTTCTGTGCTGCGTCTTGAAACATTAACATTGTGTTCCATCTCAAGAAAGTGTGATTATACCTCTTACAGAGAACAATAAATGCATCTTCCACAAACCCTCATTTACAGGATATTAAATCCATCTGAAGCCATTTCCTGCAACAATCCTCTCGAATAAAACTTTGCTTTCTAACCAGGTCACGACGTTGGCATCACTACCATCCATCACATATAGAGCCGTCAGATAAGAAGAGTGAACTCCCCACTGGACAGAACAAACAGATATGTGCTGAGAATAAAAGCGTCGCTGAACAAACAGATGGAAGTGACACTGTGATGAATGCAGGGGGACAGATGCAGCAGAGAGAAGATAAAAAAGCAGAAAGGAAACAGCTTGTGTACAGATGTCAGACCTTTTGTCTCAGCAGCTTGCTGCGGACGCGGCCCCACAGCTTGGCCCCCGTATTGGTGTGTCTCTTGAGCACCGGGGTCTGGGGCTGGCTGGACAGATTGTGTTGGTTCTGGTCCACGCAGCACTGCTGCTCCAGACGCTCGCACACAGAGTTCAAGTTTACATCCGATACCAGGATCTCCGTCATCCCAAAGCCGCTGAATCTCCCCTTCCTTCAAAAATGCAGGTGGGAGGAAGTGTTGAGCTTGAGGAGAAGGCAAGGGTTTGGAGGAAGGATCTTAACGTAACCCGTAACGGTTAAGGTGCTGGAGAACTGAGAAGCAACGAATAAAAAAAAAAAAGAAAAAGAAAGTCTTTTTAATTCAAAAAGGAAAAAGATGAAGAGCAGAACGAGAGCTGGTTGCTGCCATGACCTCTCCGACAAGCCTCGTAAAAAGTCCAGGTAGGATCCTGCTTCTGCGAGTTCGCTTCACAGTCAGCCGCCAGCATCTCCTCACTGTGCAATCTGACTTCCACCACGGCAAACGGAGGCAGCGAGCGCTCCGACAGGCAGAGACAGAGAGAGGAGGGAGAGAGGGAGCTGAGCAGGAGGGGTGAATGAGCTCCAGAAGCAGAGCTGCCTCTCCAGATGTGGATGGACACTCCTCCAGAGAGGAGGGGTGGACAAACAGTCAATGAGGAATAAAAAGAGAAAGAAACACAGAAGAAGAGAGAGAGAGAGGGAGGGAGGGATGGGTAAATGATGCGCTGTGTTTTGGTCAGTACTTTGACCCCTTGTCAACTTTTCCCAGAGTTACACAGGAAGTGGATAATATGATGAGAAAAAATGGCAATGAATATTAAAAACAATCAAAAAGCAATTTAATCCTCAACAATTCTGGAATTCATCTATAGCCAAACTCTTAAGGCTGAGTTAAGACTGCTGCCAGGGTTTTCGGATATTGATTGGGAAAAAGTTCCACGTTTAGTCAGCAGTGGTTATGCCAGGCCACAAGATGGCGCTGTGGTTTTAGTATGTCATTGAATTCGTATGCACTTTAGCTTCTACTTCATTAGCTTTCACGCTCAGATAACACATTTATTCCTAATCAGAAATTGTGCTAAACTGAACAGGTTGTAAGTAGCACAACACAGCACGATGCTATCTGCTAAGTTAGCCATTTTAAGTATCAGTGAGATGTTGAGAAATTAAGTCAGAGGAAACTGAGTGGTGAAAAGCAACTTGAGAGGAAAACTTAACTTTTTATAATATATTATGACACGTGAGTGGTTTATTCAGGCTGCGAATGAGCAAGAGAGAGCAAGGCATTCAATAAATAACAAGAAGGTTTTTGGACACAACAAGGAAGATGTCAGCCACATGTCAGCTTGTGACCAAACATTTAAGTGAAGAAGCAAAGTGACCTGGACTGGACAGAGAAAAAAACCATCTTGTTCTTTTACGATATCTATCGCTGTCGGTCATTGAACAAGTTGGATTTAAAAATATTTCCAGCATTTTTGGAGCAACTGCCCTCTCACACACACAGAGTGACGTTGCCTCTGCTGCTCCGAATATAAAAAGATTAATGACAGGTCAGGGTAGAGAAGCTGGAAAAAAATCTATACAAAAACCAGAGATTAGAAATCAGCCACAAATCTCTAACAGGTCCAATTCTATAAGAAATGCATTTCCTTCTCTTCTCCTTAATCCCCTTTTCCACCTCTTTCACCCTGTGTGCCTGTTACTGTGCCTTCCTTGGCATATCTCTAAAATCTCTATTTTTGTCTTACCATTGACTTTTTTCCATCAAAACCCTTTACCCTAATCCCTAAGCCTCCCTGTCGACGCTGGAAAGTCAGTCAAAGACATTCAGCAAGATCAAATCTTCACGTTTATTCAACAGGCAAGTCGAGCTGACCGCTCATACGTGGAATTCTCTACATATTGGATCGATACACAGCAAAGGAACATGTGTGCGCCTGTCAAACTCCCTCCCTGTCTTCTGTGTCCCAACCTGCTGGAATTAGAGTGGAAAGATATTCAGCTTTGGAAAGGTTGTATACGCAAAGATGCATTTAAAAGACGTGGTGATTGTGATTCAGAGTCAGCGAGACATCTGCATTCACTGATTCATAGAAGGGCCTCAGATAAGCAGAGAAAAACACAGACAGAATTTCTTTCATTTAATGAATGAGTCACTAACAGCTTTGTTTACATAGGGGATGTATGTTATCATTTAATCTTAGAGTACCATTGGAGTCTCTTTCAGTCGAATCTCCCTCTAAAGTAGAAGGAATGTTTAAGTTTAATATTCAGTCAGCAGTAGTTATCCTTACAGTACCGAACCAGACTCATTATGTCATCACAGGGCGTGTTGGATAACCTCAGACTGTACAAAACCCTAGCATAAAACCATGTGGGTTAGCATGTCTTCTGCGGTGATGATAAAACAGTGAGCAGATGAAAAGGGCAAGTGGCATGGCGAGAACGTCTGACTCCGCGGACCGGAGGGGAAGGCGGAGGAGGGGAGGTGGAGCTTTGTTGTGGAGCAGACCTCAGCCAACCCCTCGGCACAGATTATTTTTAACTTGCCGGGTACGTAGCTTTGAGACATACACACTCCATGCGTCACAACTTGGAAAGAATGTCTGGGAAAACCATGTTTTGAAAACGGGAGAAGAAAAACCCCACAGGGAGATCGGGGAGATATTTCGGGGCAAGATGGGAGAGAATGGGAACGCTGGAATAGCTTTGTATATGGCAACTCATAAATGTTTAAGGGGTTTTATTTGAAAGTGGCTTATGCTATTATAGCAGCCCTTCACCAGAGTAATATAGGAAAGAAACGAGAAAAAAAACAGCTAGAACCACATTTAGGAGCAAAGACAGGGAATTCTTCAGTGGATTACACAGAAAATGGTCACCAGTAAGATCAGTGGGGAACTGATGGTGGTTTCACCTCCATCAGTTCACAGTGGATTTGTTCAACAGCTTTAATATGAGGCAGACAATAATAAAGTATTTCATTAGAAAAGGTGATGGAAATGATAAAATTCAAAGTCGCTAACTTCCTCAATTGCACATAAACGTTTTTACATTCACTTGAGGTAGTTTTTGACTCCTTCCACACCCTCCAAAAAGGGTATTGGTGGAGATGGAAACACATTTGCAGAAGAAGTTCTTGCGTAGAAAACATTTACCTTACGTGGCTGATCAGCCGCTTCAGAGAACTGCGTTTCTTTCTCTATGTCTCCAATAGCATGCAACATCACTAATGCTTGACATAACCGAACAATTACAACTTGCCCGATAGCTAAACATTCCTGAAAGCCTCCCTGTATTTTCCTCAGACTATGCTAGTATGTTAGTTTTCTATGCTAGTTTGCAACCTCTACTTCCTGTTTATTACAGGCATGGGTAATGTCAACATCTGGCTAAATTACGTTGAATTGCTCTGAACCAGTATATGGAAACATTGCAATATTTTAAAAGTTCACTTAAAATTTATAAGACAATTGGATAGAAACATCGCTGGTAAGAACAATCTATTTGAAAATACTCTTCTGCTTTTTGTAATAACTATCAGACAAAGCCATTTCTGCCGTTGGTAGCCCATCAGGTCGAGGGATTGCTGCAAAGTCAACACTATGCAGTTGAGGCCAAACGGTTGATCTGGTTTTATAATGGCTCTAATGTATTTTTGCCATACTTTAAACATCTAGAAACGCCGGAGTGTCAATTCACATGCTGACAATGGGACAGAAACCGGCATCTGTATGACCAGTTCAACCAGAGTCCAATGCTTCACTATCCATCACATCAACAAAACCCACTCAGCAGAGACATTTGTGATCTGCCCCCACAGATCACAAACAGATACTACACAGTCACATACCCACTCTCACTAATGTCAACTCATCATTTATTTAAGACATTAAAAAGAAGACAGAGCCCAAGCAGACATGTTAACCCAGAATCCAGGGTTAAAGCTTAAAAAGCTCTCCTGGTAGTTCAACAGTTCATCTGAGACAGCTCTCTAACACCCCTGCTTTTATTTTAGACGTACCATCGGAAATCAAAGTAAAGTATAATTCTGTACTTTGGTAATATTTGCTAGAATCCTGGCACATTCAGCTTCCAGGTTCTGTTCGCTGGGCTGGTTTATATAGCATAAAGTGGAGAAAAAATAATGAACCCTTTTTTCCCTAGAAGGCCTTGAACAGATATTAAGCCACTGCAGAGATAAATTAACACTTTGAGATGAATAGCTGAGGGGCCTTGAGCTCGGGAGACATGGGACCAATAAAAAGGCGACAGATGAGAGGAGAGAACCCAACTGGGAGGTAAGGCTGAAGGTTCTTGTGGGAATGGAGAGACACATAAAAGATAGAGTGGAGTAATTAGTCAAATCTTAGATCTATGAGATGTTTTCTTTATTAGAGCATGGTTTGGTGTTGGTGTTGTGTTGCAGCTGCCTAAGGCTTTTCTCTAATTGTTATTACTGCTTGTCATCTTATACTCTACTTAAACAGCAAAGTTTTTCTCCAATACAAAAAAACAATAGATTGCAAAGAACCCTTATATGTGAATAAGCAGTTGGTTTTTATCCCTGGCCACCTGTGCTGTGGCATCAGGTTCAGCCCTGCGTCGTAATTATAGACAGGGTGGTTCTACTATATGACCACAGCCACGGGTGGACCAGGTCCATGTTTGCAGGCTGCGTCTGGATGCAGCTGTTCCCAGACCAGCACTGGGATGCTGCTGTTGGTTTGGTGATTCTCCAGCCTCCATCTGTGAGGTCCTCAAATATAGGTATGATCCTTTTAACAGATGCACACCACCCAATGAACAATAGATGGTCTCGGTGCCAGGGAGCTCTTTGCCTTAATGCTGAACATCCTGGGATTGTGTAGCTGCTGCCTGGGAATGTTTTCAGTTTCCCCCTGGTATTACCCGGTATTTCAGATGCACTGAAAAATAGTCCGGTGTTGGTCTCTGACCGGTCTTTACTCAGTTTGAAACTGAAATCCAGCCTTTTTCTCAGTCAGTGGAAGAACTACACTAAGCGCAGGTTGTGCTCACAACACTCTTCTGTGTGAATGCGCTTACTGAATGAAAAACACAAAAATAAAGCTGTTTTCAGTGTGGTGTCTATAATAAAGTCACACAAAGCATAAAGATGGACCTCTTCAAATCTAAATATTTTTGGCATGGCAAGCTTTCTAGATCAGATTTCAGGAGATAACAGAAAGGCTGAATATAACACAGCAAAGCTGCTCCCTGTCTCAGACGTAGAGGTTTTAATAAAGGTAAGCTGTACAGTTTCATAAGTCTTGGGTTGAATGTTTTCTGCTTGTTTTAATCTCTTTGCAGCATCAAAAACGAGAACTTTCTGCAAAATCCCTTCTTGTATGTGTGCCCAAGTTTTGTTCTGAGTAAAAGTCACTTTATACCTGTGGCCCTAATTGCTCTGATATTAAGAAACCTAAAAATCATGGCTAGAATAAAATACTTTGTAAATTGTCTTTAATATTACCATGTTTAGGCTTACAAAAACAAAGCACAAAATTTTTCCTTTTATCTTTGTTTAGAAATCATAACAAAATGGTTAATTACAGTGACTGTTTCCAAACGCATTTTGTGAAGTTGCCACCACAATTATTTATGACACCTACCAAGTTCTAGAAAAAGATCATGCAGTTTTATGTTTTGAATGCTGTTTCTATTTTGTATTTTATTAATAAAGATAAATCAGATCAAATGTCTACAAAAATATCAGAAATTGGACAAAGTTCAGATCAAATCTAAATTTATTGTTAAATCTCTAGTTGACTATTTTCATTTGTCATAATTCCACCTATGACAAACTTACATGAAGCTACTTTAAAAGAAAGCGGAGCCCTTCATGGTTCTGAGCAATTGTTCTGGGTATAAATCCAGTTCTCAGCTGGGGTCATTCTTTCTTTGTATATGTAGTCCTGGTGTGCATGAAGTGCTTTTTAAGGTGAAACTTTTTTACACTGAATACACCAAACCCACTTTTTCAACTCCTGAATAAAATTAGAAATCCATAAGATTATCATGCAAGTAATAACTAAAAGAAAAATGTGAATTTAAAAGTTAAGGTCTAAGTGAGGAGACATTACCAGAAACTAGCAAAAAAGCCAAATGAGAATTTTATACTCTCAATGTGTCTCACTGTGCCTTTAATACAGAATGCTTTGAACTTCACAGCCTCTAAGATTGGATTTGTATGGATTTTTCTTTTGAAGCCAAATGGTATTTTTCTGATGACTTCATTCTGAACCATGTTTTTGTTTTTCAATTTCTACCAACACAGCATTCGCTCAGTATAGGCGAAATAAGCCATTTTTTGACATTTTGGGTTTATTATCCAGAAAGGTGCTGGTAATTTTGCCCAGTGAGGTACTTTCACACAAGCCCTGCTCAGTCCGCTTTAATCCAACTCTAGTTTGTTTGTCTAAAAAGTCTGATTCGTTTGGGGAAATCAAACTCTGATCTGGACCAAAAAAGTGAACTCTGGTCCATCTACCAACACTCTGTTTGTCTGAAGTGAACTCTGGTGCGGTCCAAGTGTGAATGCCACGTAGACCAAAGACCAATCCAAAAGCAGGAAATGGATTACAGTGGAGGGCATTCTGGGTAAATAGAACTAAAACAAAGTGATAACTTGATGAGAGCTGGTATGCAATGGTTCAAGTAAATGGGAATAGTTTGTAAACTGGAACAAAACGGAAGTAGGAAGAAACAAAATATCCATGTTTAGGTACAAAATTAAGATATAAATTGGCGGAAGGGTGACTTGACCTGAAGCAGAAAAAGACCAATATAAACTTCTGACTTCATTGGTTGTCATATGTGACTCCCAGTTATTGCTGAACACATAAGTATCCATTTATATTCTTGGGTTCATTCGTCCTCGTAAATCCCTAAGAAGCTTTCTGGGAACAAAGACAATCATTTGGGACCGTAGGACTGAAAAACGACAAAATTGAAAAGAAATGGGAAGATGCCTCAGGCGTGTTTGAAATACTCATCATTGAAGACAAAGCACAAATCATGTGCATTTCGACGAGGACAGGGATTGGCTGAGAGTGAATGCTGCAAACCCGACTGAGTGCATCACTCAATCAGGTTAAAGCTGATTGATCTGTATAAACATGTTCAGGGGATGACCCACTGCTGCTCTTTGATCTGTTTCTGCTGCCTTTGCAGGAGCTTTAGAGGAAAGCAGGGGAGAAAGAGTTAAGCAAAGAGAGAGAGAGAGAGGAAGAGAGAGGGGTCTGTGTGTCGGGAGGGCTTTCGAGGGAGGATCTTTCAGGGTGCAGCGAGAGTGCTAAATGCGAGTGCAGAAGGAGGAGGGGGGTGGAGGGTTTGGCAGGGTGGGAATTGACAGCCTTGGGGTGCTTTAAAGATTATTCCTGCTTCTCTTTCATCCTGGCCACTGGGAGCATCCTCCTCTGATAAACCGCTCCATCATTTATTAAGCACATTAGAACAAAAGTGGAGAAGGAGGCTGAGGGGGAAGAGAGAGGATGGGGAGGAGGAGGGAAACGAGTAAAGAGAAGCCGTTATTGGGTGTGGCTGTGATGAACACGGCAGAGGCAAAGAGCACTAAAACATGTCAAAGAATACAAGGTATTTAAAATCCACTTCAAAATCCACTTGAGAAGAGAAATTCTTTCTGAAATGTTTTTCTCTTGTTTTGGGGGGGTTTGTGAATATTTGTTTTAATTCAAGCTGTGAAATAGACTGAAGGAGATAAGAAAAAAAGAGGCTGAGAAGCAGCCTGATGCAACAGCAAGCAGTGAGAGCAGCAATGCTGCAGGGTTCTGCATGACAAAACCCAGTTTATACAATGAGGTCAAGCTCTGCACACCCAAAGCTGTTTGTTTTAACAGCGACAACTTTTAAGCCATTCATCAGTACTGTTAAGTGCATTTAATGATTCTCCTGTTATTTATTTTATACTTGTGTGATATTTATCTTGATTTCCTCAAACAAGAAGGGTGAGATTTGTTCCATTTATTTCACCCTGTAGAAAAGTCAGACAATATCTGCAAGGAAGTCTTTTCCAGAATATTTTCAGTTGAGAAGAAAGTTTTTTAAAAAGTGTCGGGGAGGGAGGAAGGCAAGATTAGATACCGAGTTAGAACAGAAAGCAAACTGTGTGGTTCTCAGGCTGAGTGGCAGTGTGCTGAAAAAGACGCCATTATGAGCACGAGACAAACAAAAATACAGTCGGTTCTCTTGTCAGAGCAGAACTAAAACTTTAGGTTGACCTTGAATGAGACTCAGTACAACATCAGTGGACATGATCCTTATCTATCGCATGACATCCTTTGACATAAACTGTATGTCAGAAATGGAATAACTCTTTAACCTGATCTACTTCGTTTTAGAGTGTGATATAAAAAGGTTCTTAGAGATACAGTGAGTCGTCCTGTGACTTTTAAGGTCTTGAATCAGAATGGAATATTTTAAATCATGACTATGGCATCTATGTCACAGAATGTGGGTTATCTAGTTTTAAGGACCAATGGCACAAAATAGCAGCCTCGTTTCTGTCAGACTGCCTTGGGGCAGCTGTGGCTACAATCCAGTAGCTTGCCATCATCAGCAAGTGAATGTGTGTGTGAATGGAAATGATTGAATTCATGAGCATCCTGAAAAGTTCCATCAAACTGATGTCATTTTATAAACAGAAAGCTTCTTTTTTTAACATATTCTTAATTGGTGATTTGTAATGTAATAAATTTAATACTCAAAAGTATAACACTGACGGACAATGCTGTGATTTGTTTTAGCCTTCTTGTTATCAGTTGAGAATCTCGCTCTCTCAGTCTGAACAAACCGTAGACATGTAATAGAAAATATAATTTTATTTCAAAATACCTTATTTCTAACTCTTCTGACTTTGCTGTAACATGCATCACTGTCATTGAAAATGATTCACTCAGTAGTAGGATCCACACTGAAGAGTGATGCCATCTGCAGCAAAAAAACAGGCAACATCTCTATGCATCCAATTCATAGAAATATTTTAATGTTTTATCAAAGAAAACAACTCAGTGATACGTAATCTACTCTGACTAAATAGGTAGAAAAAAAATCTTATCTGTGCCACTTTCGAATGTACTAAATCTTATACAAATCTGAATACAGTCGCATTTAAATATTTAACTATTAGTATGAAAGATCGTGCAAAAAAAAAATCCCAAAAATCTTAATTCAGCCTCAATTGTGTGAACTCTGTGAATGCAATCTGTGATTCTTTAAAACACCATGTAATATAAATTAACTAAACACAAACAAAAGTTACAATCGGAAAACAGGACGAGGTTTCGATACATCTAAGGATCGTGACCCAGTTCCAGGGATGAAGTGAGTGCAGCCTCAAAGGACTTAGCTGCTGCTGACCTGCTTGAATAATTTATCTTAAGTGTGCTGACTGGACGCAGCCACCTGGAAGATTACACGAGAGGAAGGGGGTGGGCCACAGTGGGACTAAGAGAAGAAAAAGTGACAGCATGATCATGAGTGACACGACATGAGATGGGGTTATGCAACTTAACACAGAAGAAGAAGTGTGAGAGAGAAAAGTAGGATGGTCTAAATATTTCAAGGCGACGACAACGCAGAGTCACTTTGACTTTCTAGGAAGTCAGGTGAGTAATCGAGAGGAGGCGCTGTGCTTGAAGCTGAGCAGACAGACCGGAGCTGCTGGGCTTCCTCATAGCTAAGCAAATTGCCTACAAGCATAACTGAGCAGCTTTCATTAGCGTTCAGCTCAGGACTCAAAACGTTCTTTAATATTATGTTTGAGGCTTTAGTTTATTCTGTTCTCCATTTGCAGAACCTCCAAACAAGATATAACCAATTATTTCAACAGTGTTGCCTAATAACACTTATATTAGACAACAAAGTTTGTCTAATATGATGCCTGAGAAAATGCCAGGGTGGCCCCTCCCACACTTGTTGCTGCACTCCGTCTTTCAGCTTGATAAGCAAAGGTTGGTACATTTATCACTCAATTACAAGGCAAATAGATCTGTTTGGAAATACTTACTACCTGTGTTTCCATCGACCATACAATTGTGCAAATTGGAATTACAAAAATAAATTTGCTCGATGGAACCATGGCAATTTAAAAAAAAATCTCCAGATTTTCCAATACATTTTTGTGCAAGGCTGAGGTGGTTAGTCAAGAATTACTAATTAACAAGGAGACATCAGTTTGTTATGCTTGTTTTGCCTGATATAAATGACAAAAAGGTGTAATTTACTGGTAATTTCCTCCACATGGGTTTTTCCCAACATAAAACTCGGTCAGAACGTTGTGCTTCCAAACAAATCAAAACCAAAGCTGAGCCACACCATAACGGTGTATGAAATCCCCAAAAGTCCTGAATAGGTTTATAAGCGCTGACGTTTTTTGTTCCAGTGAAACCAGGTCAGCGATCTAGTCACGGAAACATCCATCCTTCTCCCTCCCACTCCTCCTCACTGTATCCAATAAAAACAAAGGCTCTTGAAAAAAATAAATCACTTTGCTGTCAAACCTCATTTGCAGGTGAACAATCCATTAACATGCCAGTGGAAAAATCAATCGCTTAATCGATAAACCCTCAGCCTTAGCACCCAGCAATGATTGAAAGAGGAGCTTAACATTTTCTCCCTAACTATTCTGACTCCAAGTCTTCTCTCGACTTCTTCTTCTTTACTCTGCATTGATCTAAGACCTCCTCCTTTTTCTCCTCCTGTAAATCACACAAAAATGAGACAAGTCTGAAACCAAACTGAACTGCTTCCTGCTAATGATTAATGCCAGGTAGCAGGATTAGTGAGGTTTAAGTGAAACATTATCTGTTCATACGGGAGGAAGAGGAGACGACGCAAAGGGGAAGAGATGCTATCAACCCAAACAACTCTTTCCCCGACTCCTGGAACCCACACGCGAGCTACACATCCCTCTCCTGGCTATTACACAACGTACATTGCATAATTCAAACAATTTGCGACTGCGAGAAATTGACTTTTGAGGTGCCCGCCTTCACAAAACACCCACTCGGCTCTTTTAGAGCCCGGAGACCAGAGGGAAGAGGTACGCGCTCGAGCCGGCGCCTACCACCAGATCAATGCATTCCAGCGTTCTGCCAGGGACAGGTTTGGAAAATAATAAAGTCACTAAAAAAACGCGTTGCTCAGATGAATTCACGACACGCCGGTTATGCAACAGGCTGCTTTCGACTGGAACAATTCATCATCCGAGGAACATGACGAGCTGCAGATAACTGTGCTGATGTCCAAGGTCGTTTTAAGTGCTTAGTTTCAGCAGTTTGCATCAAAGCTGGAGTGAAGAGGTCATTTTAACAGGTTATCTTTTTGGAAAGAAGAGAGACAGAAAGTTTCGGCAGAGTTGGTAATTTTGAAGAAGATCAAGTGTAATTGCTTTGATCCTAGACTTGTCAGCACCAAGGGTGGATGTGGTGCAGCTGCATGACCTCACTGTTAACTTGAACTTGGATCCTCACTCCAAGTCTGAAGAGACTTGAGCAGCTCCCATTAACCTTTTCGTCATCACTGAGCCAAAAACTGAGCTCTCCCAACATAAAGGTCATACAGAAAGACCTCTAATAATTTCTGTGGAAGTGTTTAGCAAAAAAGTAGTGCCGTTCGAATGCCTTACTTAAGTATTTATTTCATCACCTTAAACTTTAACGTTTGTCTTACAAGGAGGTTTTGTGATAAACCAACACAAAATGGTATGTAACTATACAGTTGAAGGTGGACCACTATCTATTCACAGATTTTTCTGTAGAACGTGAGAAAACTTGACCATTTGCAGATATTTTCATAGAGAATTTCTAAAATATTCGAAAGATTGGGAAGTTGAATTATCCATCCAACCATCCATCCATCCATCTATTTTCTTTACACCCTCGTCCCTTAGTGGGGTCAGAAGGGTTGCTGGTGCCTATCTCCAGCTAACGTTCCGGGTGAGACGTGGGGTCACCCTGGACAGGGAGAACTTCATGCAGAAAGACCGGGGCCGGGAATCGAACCCTGAGCCTTCTTTCTGCAAGGCATCAGCTCTACCAACTGCACCACTGTGCAGCCGGGAAGCTGAATTACCTACAGATAATGATACTTGAAAGACCAGTGGCTGGCTTTTCCAAAAGCAGCCAATCCTGAAGCATCTTTTACTTTCCATGGTGCTGATTGGCTGTTCCCCAGAGGCTATACGCTGCAGAACACAAAATCTTACCAAGTATTTTTGGTCTAGTTTCTAGTGCAAATATCTCAGTACACTTGAGATAAGAAAAAACTAACTTACAAGTAACATGATATATTATCTTGTTTTAAGTCCATAATCCCTTAATGTAGATGCAATGACAACAAGCACATACTAAGAAGTTATTTACTTAAAATAAGCTCCAATATCTTGGTGAAAAGTTACTTATAAGCTAGTTTTGTCTTATTGCATCTATATTAAACTATTTGCGCTAAAGACCAGACCAAAAACACTTGGTGAGATTTTGTGTTTTTGCAGCGTAGATGATAGTTTGCACTGTGTATTAATGTATTTTGAAGGTATATTTGGAGTTTTAGCCATAGAAAGTTATGAGAGTTCTTATACTGGACCTCAGGTATTTGCAGATTTGAGTTATTTGTGAGCGGCTGTGGTCCCTAACTTCACAAACAGGACTCCACTCTAAACAAAGCTGTTCCAACACATGAATTGACTTTGATCTAAACAATTCCAGGGTAGAGCTGACCGTAAAGCGTTCAGTCACATAACATCACAACAACACGTATTAAAGAGGAGAACAACTACATTTGATATTGATGATTCTACATAGCACACTTGTTTCACACTTGTTTCACATTCCTTAGTTCGAAAAAGAACAGATCATTTTATGCAAGCTTTAGTGATTTGAAAACCAGTACCAGTTCTTAACGTCTGCACAGTTGGACAGGAAACAGGCCTTCTCCCTCTCTCCTGCCTCGGGACAGGAAGTAATAAATCAGGATCAAACGGCTGGCACAGCTCAGTTTCTGCCATATGAACTGCATGATGTCAATTGGGATTGTACCCTCAGCAATAGCTCTGAGGAATAACAATAACATGAATTCAGAGATTTTAAACAATCACTGGAATTATAGAGTCTGTAAACAAAGCATTTTATTAGTGGTGTAATATACACTGTGCCTTCAAAAAGTCAAATTAAAATAGCACAACTAAGCATCAACCTCTTCTCACACGAAGGTTAAATGTCAATGTTGGGTCAAGAGACTAAAAACGATATTTTAGGGCTTTGGAGCTTCAATTAAAAAGCCTTAAAAGCCTGGGAAAGATTACTAATGAGCAGGCGGTAGCTCTGTCTGTACTTTGTTCTCTCTGTTCTGTGGAGTTATCATGAGTACGTGCTTAAGGCGGGGAGCTTATGAACACTGGAGTTATCCACAGAGTAACACAGATATAAGCTTTGCAGTAAGTGATTAAGAACGTCACTGTTTCAAAGTCGTATGGCGGAGAACAAAAAGACGAATCTGAGAAATTCACATTTCAAATAAACTGTCTAATTGGAGAATTAGACTTCCAGAAATTCTCAGTATATCGTATAACATCGGATATATTGGTCCAGGCATTAAGAAACTATATTATGATACATCTTTATATTTTAACTAGGAATGTCTCAATTAGGATTCTGTGTCTCAGATACCAATCAGAGTCATCAGTCTATTTATTCAAATCAGCAGCATGTAATATTTTACAGTACAGGAAAACAACGAGTATTAGATTCTGAATTTTTCTACACACTTTTGACTAAATATTTAACTGAAGATAAAACAATAGTCATTTTGACCATTTATTTGCAGAGAATGATAAATCTGACACATGTATACTGTGTTTTCAGACCTCAAATAACCTCAAGGAAGAAAAACTGTATTAAAAGTAATTGGGGAAAATGCTTGAAGAGGCATCTTAATGTTTTCCAGAAGTGTAACTAAGGCTTTTGGGGTCAACCTCGGTTGTCATAAACTTTTCCATTTTGGCATCATCTTTAATAAATAATGGCACGGTGCAGTGGGATGTGTGTGGTTTATTTTTGAACAGAGTTGTAGGTCACATCATGTAGTTGGAGTTAATAGAGGATGTACTTTATTTTTACCATGAACAAGGATAACATTATAATCTGCTATGGTGTTCAAGCTATTGCAAAACCCTGTCGTAACATCTGAACTGCTGTAGATTTCATCAAGACTGTAGGGGGATGTGGGATGTCGGAAACCCCACTGACACACTGCACTACCTGGTAAATTCTTAGTGAGGCTTCTGGGGAAACATTTAGCAAAAAAATGTTCCTCAGCAGTCAAGATGTAAGGAGTCATAAAATGTACCGTGATCGCTCTTAAATGTTATGACTCAAGATTACTTTACAAGTTTTATACGTCATGTTTTGTAGATGACTCTGGCTTCCCAAAAATAAAGGGTACATACTGCAAAACATTGCTGAAGAAGACAGGGAAGTTTATTTATCAAAGTAATTCTCTCTATTAAAAGCATAATATGGCTACAATAAAACAGAACACAAGAAGTTTACAGCCTATTTTTTTTTACATTCAAGATGTAGAGCTGACACTTTGAGGTGTCCTTTCCATCACATCCCCAAAAACAGATTTCAGAAAGGGTCACCTTTACAACACGATGTGTGGAACCACAAACAACTGAACAGATTACCAGAACAATGTGGTGACTGATTAAAAGCTTCACCTCACATTCTGCAGGGTAGTGTGTGTGTGGAGGGGGTTCACAAAGAGTTGAAGAACAAATGTCAACTCCTCCAGGAACGGCTCTGATCTGCTGGCTTACCACTTTAAAAGACAGACCAGGCTCTCAGAGCATGGACACAGCGCATCTCCAAGGCACACTTACTTTAATACTGGCCAGGAGGCTGCCAAAAACAACATGAGGAAGAGGAAGAAAGTATTCTGGTCCCACTGGGGTTTTGGTGGAATAGAAGAAAAAAAAAAACCCAACAAGTTGAAGCTGGTGGTGGAGACCAGAATCTGCAAGTAATGTGAAATCTGATTATGGAAAGAGAAGGCAGCGAGACACTCAGGGCTGTTTATGTAAATCTGCTCCTTACTGGAAACTTGTTTCTGTTTACCACAGAGATCTGTCCTTGAAATGAAAAAAAAGTCATAATTCTACAGCTAGTGTAGAGGCCCTCTTGCTTAAATTAATCCACAAATATATTATTTTTTATATTTCCATCATGTAAACAGAGGCTGTGATCAGCATTTCTACAAGGAGACTGAAAATCCTTAGCTAGATTAGCCACTATTGGTGATTTTATGTGGACACTGGGTGAAAAACAACACAACGTTGTTTTTTATAGTATTAGGTTGTGTAAAGTCAGAAGCAGATGTTGAATTTTCCCATATTTTTCCCGGTTTTGGGGGACAAATAAGCATTGTTAAATTGTGTGGCACGATGCTGGGAGTACGAGAGGAAACGGTAGGAAGAGCGCTGAAATGATCTATAGAGATTACTAAAATATTCTTTTACAACAGTCCTATTTATCATCATAAATTTTCTAGTGACAGGAATTCTGAATTATTTTTATCACAGTAAATTCCAATTAAATGATCTGTAAACACTCCCCCAAAACTCTGCTTATTGTTGGTATTATTTTTTTTATTTCTTTATCCAATCGATCTTGATTTTATGCATTGATCCAACATCAACTTTAACTGTAACTATTAACCCCAGGTAGATGTGGTAATAGGTCAACGGTCCAGTCTCAAAGCAGAACTGGGTGTTGGCCAAAGAGGGATTTAACAGAGCCAGAGCTGTGGAGAATTTCTAATAATCCATGGGACGGAGCTTCACAATGTCCTGGCAGACAGTTCGCAGCATGAAATGAGCTTTGTCCCTCTGAGAGTCAAACTGGGACTGTGATGAGAAAAGACGAGGTGATTCTTTTGTCATCTGTTGTCAATAACTGTGCAGCTTGAGGACAGCCGAGGAATGACTATATTGGAGGTTTGTTTGAGGAATAACAAGAGGAGAAGAAGATCTTCAACTGGAGTGCTTTTTGTATCCCCCAAAGTCGCAGGTTACAAAGCGAGAAAAGCTGTCGCAGAGGACATGGTCAAATGGAACAAATTATTCTTAGACTGACATGCATTGTCTGCTATTCCTTTCTTTGTTTGCCGAGGAACGGCTGTGTTTGGGAAATCTGGGTAGAAAAGTTAAAGGCAAAAAAGTGAGACAATAAGAAAAACCCTTCAGAAACATCTAGCGGATCCTGATGGGCATCAACACACAAAAAAACTTGAAGCTCTTTTAGTCACATTGAGAGCCTCTCTCGTGCACCTATCAATTATATTTGGATGCAGTTCACTGTTCAAGCATCTGAAAACCCCCCTTCAGGCAATTATGTCTGAACTCTGACTCTTCCATGTGACAAACGGGTGGTGGTAAGTGCACACCCAGATTCATGGTGTCCCTCTCTGGAGAGCATTTCATTTCTCAGGCTGTGATGAGCTCCTTTGTTCTCACTTTAACTCCCAGCATCCCATAATTGGCCACCATCTGGGGCTTTCATTCCTATTCTCTCCCCCCCGATCCGACTTCTTTGTTCCCCTCCCACCGCCTGCTCCACATGTGCCACATGTGCAATGTTTCTGGTAGGAAATCATACATCTGTTGTGTATCCATTAGACTTTCCTGAAGGATTATGTAATCTTATAATAAGGACTGATTAGCAAGATGGACTTTCTTAGACTTCATAGTCATTTTCTGTAGTGGTGTTTTTATAAAGAAAGAAAGAGAGAGACGTGGGCTAAGGGACAGATGACATTATGGAGGACATCCCGTTGAGGACCTTCAGCCTTTAAGTGACCTTTTTACATCGGGCTTTTGTTCTGTCACTTGGGTGGACGCATCAAAAAAGATTCTCAGCTTAACTCTTCCTACATGGGTCACAGTGCACCGTTCATCTCTGCTGAAGCAGAAGCATGTCTAACGCCTCCGAGTTGCACAGAGGCCAGCAGCAGTTTGTGGATTTGTGAACTCGTTACCGGCTGGATTCTGGATTTAGTTGGACGTTTTCTTATCATTGGCAGTATAGCAGTCACTTACACACTGAGAATGTATTCTGTGGCAGATCTCTGGTGATGTAAAGCTGCGACTTGCCAAGACTGATTTGAACATATTTAGGTTTTTATTTATGGCTTGCAATGTAGGTACAGCCTTTGGTTTTCTATATTTTTGTGTTAAACCAGCCATATTAATTCAAAACCATTAGTGTATTTTAATTAAATGCAATCCTTCCTCAGTAGTTTGGGTGTATTAGCCTGCAAGCAAGTTTCCCTGACTCTGCCTCTGATTCCATATTGTGGAACATGTTGGGGTCCCACAAGGTTCAGTATCGGGCCTGTTAAATTCTGACAATTTAATGTCAGAAATGGACAATAAATGTCATTTGTTCCTGTTAAAGTTAACAGAACATTAAGTTTTCTGTTCCCAGCCTTTCTATGTAAAAAGTTAATAACTAATTATTGCTCCAAAGCTGTGAGACTCTTTAGACTTTGTTTTGCTGACTGCAGAGGCCCATAAAACCCAGTTGAAAACTTTTTTTCCTATCAGGCTTTAATGTCACAATGTTACTGGGAATGTTTTCATTTAGCTCTTACTGCTTGCAGCTTAATTTTACTTGTCTTGTACAGCATTTTGAGAGGCTTTATGAATAAAGTTGGCCTATAAAAGACTCAATTAAAGGGTTTCTTTTTAGAAAACACAGATATAATAATGACTTAAAAATGAGCAATACATTTCCAGAATTGTTTCACTTAAAATTGTTTACATTTTGCAGCATCAGACCATCAGATCAAAACTATCCAAACAAAACAAAAATGATGAAATCATTTGTGCCTTGTCTTTGTGTAACATAGCAGCTAGCTAAGACAAGCCAGCAGCAAAAGCTCATCTGTTGACAAAAAAAAAACAAGCTTATCTGATGTTTGGCATGAACTGCTTGAATATATTTTGTTAGCGTGAGCGTATTCCCAAGGCAAAATTGGGGGTGGGGAGGCGTTGTTAGGTCTGTAGCGAGGACAAAAAGGCTACAGAGTTGTGATGGATGAACCCCTTTGTTGGATTATGACAAGGAAATCATCGAGATCCATCAAAAACACTGCTGTCAGCTTAACTGATCAAGGACCCACTGATGAGGAAGCCGGCTTAATTGGGACTCCTCATCAATAAAGAAAAAATGCCATATGCTGCAACAGGAGGAGCGTGAAAGACGAGACTAATTAAAAAACATAGTTGCTGAGGAAAACTGCACATCGCAGGAAAACAGTTACAGAAATTAAAGCCCCAATACAAAAAAATAATGCTATAGTTTGTCTTATTATTGGCTATTTCAAATGAATGTCCACAACCCTGGTAGCTAAAGCTCCAACACACACACCTCGCCAAACAAAAGGCCGGAGCTAATAAACACAGAGTATTACTGCTGGTAATTGATATCATTTACAACAGATCACCCCCCCCACCCCCCGCATCACCCAGTTGTGTGTGCACGCGAGCCTGTGGTTTGTCCCCGGAGCAGCAGAGCACAAGAGCAGAGCCCCATCTGTTAGTGTTGTTGACAGCTGTGTGTAAGATTGCGTGTGTATGACCGCAGGGGGCGTGTAGGGTGGGAACATGACGGATCGCGGCGTCGAACAACGGGGGGGACGAGAGGGGAGCGGATACAAAATAAATGACTCCATGTATTAGTTGCTAATTTATATCAATACTTACACACTGAAGCATGACACAAACACACGCACACACACTCATTAAAATCACCCCAATTCTGTGCTCAAAACAAACACAGCAGGAGATGCCACAACTCCGCAAGTCCCAAGGGGAAGACATTTTTAATAAAAGTGACATATATTAAAAAAAGAAAGAAAGAAAAAATGGTTGAGAGTTTTAGGCATAAAGTCCATAAAAACAACATTTTCTGCTGGGTTAATGACTGAACTTCACTCCCCTTCCTGCCTAATGTTGGCGCAGTGTTTCACTAAACCAGAGGAAAAGATACAGAAATCAGCCGGTGATCGTCTGACTGATGACCGGTCAGATGGAAGCTCAAAAGCTTGGAGAATGTAAGACACATTTCATTTTTTGTTTCAGTGAGGTGTTAAAATGAAGACAGAAAAAGCACAAAAATGTAAAGGAGCTATTGGCTACATTCACACAGCACGTGTCTTTTTTTGCCTGTATGCAACCAATACCTGCCTTTTTTTTTTACTGCAATCTGAATGACTCAATTCTGATCTATTCAGCTCCCCTAATTGTGCTAATCGCTAATGCAAGATGCTAATGTCAGTTTTAAGTGCCATCTCAGTATTAATCTGCTCCCGGTATGAATGATTAGCAACCTCTCACAGTAGGGCGGTCGGAATAATCTCTTAAATGAATGTGGTCCTCGTATCTTCCTATTTTGCAGATAAACCAGAGACCAGAAGTCCGCCACAAATTTCTAATGAGTGCAATCAGATCGTAATTAGAGGTCCTGGCTGGTACGTTTAGTTTTAAAGTGAATTCTCCAGATGATCGCCCCTGCTCCCTTTCCCAGCAGCTGCATTTGCCCCCCAATAAAACCCCTCCGTACAGCAAGCCAAACTTTGCATTTAATGCCCCCATGTAGCAATATAGGAGCCCTCCTCTCTAAAGTGGAAATGAAAGTGCTCGCCTCAAACTTTACAACCCCTCAGCACCCACAGCTTCGCATTACTGCAACGCCGAGCTAATGCATGAAGCCCTGTCCACCACTGCAAGTTTCAGGGAGAGAGAGAGAGAGGTTAGAGCTCTCAGAGACAAACAACTTTATCGCCCTTTTGTCTGTTTGTGACCGTAATCCAACTTTTCTGGCTCTCGTTATTTCTGGGAAGCTGCTCAGGACTATCAGGTTACACCTCGCCGAGGCCCCCAGGGCCCGCTGGGTGAGGTGGTGTCCTTCTGCTGGGGACTCGACTCCACAGGAGATCCCGCATAATGAAATGTAAGCTGCAGCAACGCGGCGACGGAACAAAAGCGGGGATACTGAGAGATAGCACAGACGTTTCCCACAAACAACGTGGAGAACAGAACGTTCAGTCCAAACGGCACAATGTGGCGTCTGTCGGGATCGTTTAAGGCATTTATTTATCTGAAGGATTTCCCCGGCAAAACCATTGCCTCGTCTTAGAAGAAAACTTCCTAACGTTTAGAGTGATTTTGGTCATAAAACTCCTGAGCCACAAGAAGTGAGATGCTGGTTTGAGGGGACAAGGGAGGTTTGGTTTACCAGCTCAAAGATTTGCTGAAGGTGCGTGATATGATGCATTTCTACTGGGCAAAACAACAAGTTTGTTCACCTAAATAATTATATAACCAGCCCTCTGAAGACAAGAGTTTCTGCTTTTCAGTAAAACAAATTCAAAGCTCGATTAACTTCCCACCATCTATTTAAGCCAACAAGTAGACAAACAGCAAAAATATTTGAGATGTTATAAAAACAAAATGTGCTAAACGACTGTATATTCAGTTATGAGAGATTTAAGTGCCATTTGATGTGAGAGTACTTTAAGGGTTTCTTTGACCTCGGGAGATTTAAATGATTGTATATTTTGATGAGTGTGAGAGGGGGAGGAAATAATCAGATCTCATATCTTCTACCTTTTTAAACAGAGTATGTCAAGATGCATTTTTTTATTCTGTTCTGTTTTGACTCCATCACCTGCTCGAAATAAATTTATTTACTGTGATAAATTTCTTGTATGAATTCAGATAGTTTTAATTGATAATTTCCAATTAATGTTGTTTAAGTCTATATATAGTCATATGAAGAGTGTGGAGACAGAGCTTTTCCAAGCTCCTATCGAGAATCCATTTTATTGAAAGACCAGAGGAGAGTAAGCCCGACTCCGTCCCCATTTGACTGAGGATTAGCGACATGACCTCAAAGGTCAGAGGTTATCTGGTTTGGTTTGAGACTGTCAGACAGCTTCATGGTGAGAAAAAAATCCTGGAATTCTTTGTGTGCACAAGACTCTCCATAAAGCACACACAGGTGCAGCTAGTGTTGTCTAACCTTTAAGGATTTCTCTCTTCGCATAAATGTGGCTGGATGAACTCACATCATGGAAAATATGCCACGTCCAAAAGAAGGAAGCAGGACTACAGTGCAGGCATTCTGGGTAAATGCAACCACAGAAATAGGAGAAATGACTCGTGGTCTTTTAATGAAGACAAAGGAGACATTTTAGAGCCGCTAAAATGTAAACGCTTTTGTTTACAGAAAAAGAAGAAAACCTCTGTCTTTAGAGGTTTTAGTGTAATTTTCTTCAGTGGTTCTTGCTGCAGCGCCACCACTGGTCAGAGGTTTTTCCAAAGTGTTTGGTTCATGCAGCGCAGCATCAAAGAGAATCGCAGCTGAAAATGTGACAAACGTTGCAACTTTGGACCCCAATCAATTCGAGTCTATCAAAACTATCAGGTGTGTAAACATCCTTTGCCTTAGTCTGAAGTCTCAGAACCTAAACCCAAAAAGAAAGCTAAAGAAAAAAAGCGTCTCCACCAGCATGATGCTGCCACCACCATGTTTTCACTGTAGGAACAGACTTTAAAGAAAAGAGAAGAGAAGAAACAAAGAGAAAGAGAGTTACAAATACAAACTGTCACAACTAGAACAAACGATCTAAGGCCGTCACTAAAGCATCCTCTGATGGTACTGCACAACTTTCTCAACAGTGGTTACAAAAAAAAGAGAAAGAGAGAGAAAGGAAAACTCACAGACCACTATGCCCATTTACGGTCAGTCCGTGTTCTGCAAAGCTTGTTAAATAAATCAGATGGCCTCTGGAGAGAAAAACAAAACACTGAAGGCTCCTTCCAAACTCAGTTTTGTCAACAAAGCAACAAGCTCAGGTCCTGGTGCGAGTCTCTACACTTCGCATGCCTTCCTGTTCAAGGCACCATGAAGCTGTTCCATGTCTGAAGCTTGTGTTAACACAGCCTGTGGCTCAACAAAGCCAAGCAGGTTATGAATTTTATTTTGAAATAAAA
Organism: Micropoecilia bifurca; assembly: GCA_903067075.1. NCBI lineage: Eukaryota > Metazoa > Chordata > Actinopteri > Cyprinodontiformes > Poeciliidae > Micropoecilia > Micropoecilia bifurca. The sequence continues at coordinate 26,022 of CAEGAF010060514.1, forward strand.
GAACATCTTCAATCAATTTCATGGCAACATCCATAAACAAAGTCGCTGCAGTGCAGTGGATCATTCCCGGGCAATCAGACGCTGTGATATACTATTCTATCCTCCTGAGAGCTTCACAAAGTACATGCCATTCTCCGATCGCCTTCAATAACACAGAGCCAGCGAACATGTGGCCGGTTTATTTTTATGTTTTCTTGGCTGGTGTCGGCTGGAAGCGGAAATTCCCAGCAGCAGCAGCAGCATTTGGCTTGCAGACTGGTAGTCATTTCATTAAGGGTGTCGGATACGGTGCAGCTATAAATCAAAGATGAAATCTTCTAACATGATTCATTTGAAGGTGAGATTGTTGCATTTAGCCAAGAAAAGGGAATTTAGTTTTTCATTAGCGGTCTATATAATTGAAGTTTCTCATACTATGTGGTGTAAAAATAGACCTATCCTTTGAACTTTTTCCACATTTGAGCTCTTTAACGTTTATGTGTCAAATTCAGATTTCACACAATAGTTTAAGACAAAGCCACACACAATTATAAAGTGAAAGGTTTTTAAAATTCCTGAAAATAAAAGTGTGGTGTTTATTATTGACCCCTATTTACTCTGATTCAGAGGGACAAGAAAAAAGTTGTTGACAGAAACAACTATTAATTGTGATTAATTATTGGAATAATCAGCAATTAATTTAATTAGTAATCGATTAATTGTTAATTGGAGCAAAAAATATATGAATACATTTTGCATTTAATGACTCTTCAAATGTGAAATTCTGAAAAAACAACCTCTCAGCACCTTTTGCTATCCAATTATTAATCATTTAATCCAAAAATAATCACCAGATCAGCTGTACACTGTATTGATGTTCAGCCAAGCAGAAATGGCTGAGCTTTTCCCATTTTAATGTTCAGTATCTTTTAGATGCAAATACTTTCTTTGCTGAAATTATTCAGCATTTAAAGCAATGCTCTCAGCATTGTAGGTAAAAATATATATTTTTTTTTCTTATTTTAAAAAGGAATTTAATTATTTGTTTATTTTCATCTTTTAATGCATTTCTAATATTGCATAAAAAAATCTG
>CAEGAF010060524.1:0-14408 GCA_903067075.1 Micropoecilia bifurca
TATTTTTGATTTGACTGTTATAAGGCAATGGGCTACATGTGAGTCTTATTTCAAATGTGGAAATTAGTTTGTTGATGCCCAATGCTATGTAAATGATACTTTCTCGAGAATTAATAAAGATATAATAATAAAAAAAAAATGATGATGTCAGTAGGCCTGTCACGATAACAAAATTTTGCTGGTTGATTGTCTAAAAAATTATTGCGATAAACGATAATATTGTTTCAAGACCTATTGACGCTGATTTAATGGAAATGACGTAATAATGCATGCTATTTCCTGCCATAGATAGATGCACTTTATTTTCAAAAGGACACATAACACTGGAACTGATAAAATAAACAAAAACAACCAAAAACAAAAATAAAATATATTCTCAGTCTCCATTAACAAAAAACGTACTTGAATAAAAACTAAACAGCATCAAGCCAAAGTGGAAATAAGTACTGCATTCAACCAAAAGAGAGCAGATTATGAAGTCTGTATACTATATTGTCCTTCAGTAATCACTAGATTTAAATAGAGATGATGAGCACATCCCACTACCTAATGCAATAGTTCATACTACACATTTTGCCTCCTTTTCCCCCTTACGACAATCTTAGAACTTTGGCTGCTCTAAGATTGTCCCTGGTGATTTCATCCTGCAGTGTATGGTGTGTTACAATAGATTGTTGTGGTCACTCTGATCTAAATCAGGGGTTTTCCCCAACTGGGAGCTAATGTGACAGGTAGCCAATCAGGAAGCATTCTCCTCCTGATTTCTGAGGGGAAATTAGGAGGGGAATCCCAAACAGCTGAAACTGCACGGACATTGGAGATATGTGGAAACAACATTAATGTTTATTCAGCATTTCGTGCAAAAAATATAGAAATGACAAGGAGAGGAGTTGGAGCCAAATTGCTACCGCAGTTGATAAACCCAGTAAGTTTTCAGCTGTTCTTTGTTAACGTGACAGGTTATAATGATTTTCATTCAGTCAGGACTTTACCTGGCCTCTTACGAATCACCGGGCCCCTTACCCCTTACGTGCATCAGCTGCTGGGAGGGGAAGTGGGGAGGGGGAGTATTCCATTGGGGAAGATAACTTTAACATTAAATACACCTTTCTCAACAGGCGAAGGTGCACTTTCTCCGTCTATAATCAGACATTTAAGCTACTTGAAACCATTCCTCCCTCCCTATAGCTCCGCCACTGCATTGATTAATGCCTGATTTTAAAATGCGTTAACTGGACTTGTAGCCATTATTTTGTGGCCATGTGGCTGGACACCACACAGAATGTGGTGTGGTGGTATAACTGTTCGAACCCAATCGAACAGTTATACCTAGGATTTCTGTAGGCTGATGTGTCTCTCAGGTTTTGAAAAGGGGCCGACAATCGGCCCACAACTTGTGTCGTGTGTGCATTAGACATTAGACGTTAGACTAAGGAAATGAGCAAGGGAGGGTCAGTGGAGGGCACCCGAGCTGAGCCTTTTTTCATTCAGTGACATCACCAAAAGAAGAAAAGGCAGAAAGAGAAAGCCTTTAATTAAAATGAGGTCGATAGGTTTAATTTATCGTGCAATTAATTGATTTATTGTTTATCACGACAGGCCTAGTGCCAAATGTCACCTTTCATAATATCGGGCAGTTTGACAACTTCAGGAGGTTCCTATTTAAGCCAAAACAATGGCCTTTTGATGAAGTCTGACCTAAAATTGTTGATCCTCCTAGCTTAACCGTATTCCAGGAGATAGTTGGAAAAACGCACGAGGATTTGCTAACAGTTGAATGTGCAGAGCTGAAAACATGCAATGTCCTCTTACAGATTTGTAAAGTTGTAATGTTTTTTTTTGGCAATTTTTTCAGATCATCATGTGAAAAAATGATTCACATTAGACTTAAACCATCTCCAATGTGGCTGAATTTAAACTATTCTGTCAAGAGAAGTGAGCCAAGGTTCATTGATACTTATCACAAACACTTGGTGGAAGTCGCTGCCACAGAGAATTGACACAAGCAGTTTTTAGGTTTAAAGGACATATGAAATCAATAAATTAAATAATTAATTAAAAACTGCAGTTTTGTATTTACCCAGAATGTCTGATATTAAAATTTGTTTTATGATTAGAAACATTTAAATGTGATTTAAAAAAGCTAAATCCGACGAGTTCTACAACTGAGTAAGACTTTCCACTATTATTAAAGATACTGAGGTGAACTGAGTTCATGTTAAGACATATACTGGAGATTAGACTTAGAGAAAAGGTGCAAGTCCACAATGCAAATTTACACAGTATAGTGAGACATAATTGTGTCAGGACATCTCTTGTTAGAGATGTCCTGACAATATGAAAAAAAACAAACAAAACTAGTTTGTTTTTTTACATCAACTTCTACCATGTTTTAAGCCTATATATTGGGTTCTAGTTGTGCACAGTAAGGACCCTCAGAGAAATCCAGGTTTCAGATGGTGTCCTTGTAGTTTATCCCCCCAACGTCCGATTAAAAATAAAACACCATATTTCCAAAGTTATTCTCTACATTGTAACCATTTGACACTGCTTGTCTGTGGATGATTGAAAAATCTATTTAGCAGTTTTTTCAGAGAAACCAAGCTGCTATAGAGTTAGTTCTTACTTGTCCAGTTTATATTGTAGTGTGTCCAAGAACTCATTGCAGTACACAATGTTGTCTGGCAGCCCAATGCTGAATGAGTGTTCTCTGGCCATGTGGTTCAGCAGACATGCCCTGAACACAGAATATGGAAAGGATCAATAATATGGTAATAACTAAATGTCTGTTTACTCAAGCTGAATAGAGCTGTTCAAACTTGTCCACATGAATCATTTCCTTAATCAAATGACATCAGACTTGTATAGTGTTTTTCAGTATCCTCATAGACACTTGCAGTCTTTCCCATTCATGCATATTCACACGTTTATGATGGCAAGCTACTGGACTGTAGCCACTGGGGTAGACTGACAGAAACAAGCCAGCCTCAGTAGGCGAGGTGGGTGAAGTGCTTTGACCACAACAACAGACGGTTGGAGCAGAGACTGAACAGGCGACCCACCAACTGCAGGGAGAACTCCTGCTATCGGAGTTTGTTTGCAGGACTTAAGGAGTCGCCACTATCATCCTTACAAATCACACATGCCCTTATACACTCTCTTAGTGTTGACCCTGGTGAATTCTGACCTGTTTCCAGTGCACTCCTCACTGCAGAATAAACATAGACGATGGAAGTAGCAGTCGTCACGCTCCTTCTGCTGTTGCTCTAGGACCTCCTCCTAAAGTAAAGTGTTATTTTTAAGAAAGCAAATTTGAGAGAATTTTATAAACTGGAAGAACTCTGATGTGTTCTGACACATCATCTATTAGCAGCAGTAATTATGTACACAAATGGCATATCATTTTTACAGCTTGTAGCTGTGTGCCATACTTTGTTTCAGCAGTCACTGTTTTAAAGTGCTTAAGGAATTTTGACCCAGGAATGGAATGCAAGAAATTACATTTGTGAGGATCAATAATATAATCTGCAATAACTGCAATCTTGCACTAAATTTCTGTCCCTCAGGCTTCAGGCCCTCACCTGATATATATTCTGCAACATACAAAAACAACAATTTATTGTAGTATTTTTTTGTTGTTGCTTAAAATGAACCATCAAAAGTTTCAAAACTGATGACACCATATTTCCAAAGATGTAGCTAAAAACTGTCCCAGTTGTCTTTTTAAAAAGTGTTGGGTTACTGATCCTCACCAGTCGTTTCTGCTGGAGCCTCTCTCTAAGGATCTGGTCCTCTGGGAGGACATCACATAGCAGGAAGTAATCCTCCTGTTTCTCTGCAAGGTTTGTATTAAAAGATGTTAAGTAGACAGGAAAAGTAAAAATATCACTGCAGTTCATTGTCAGTGAACTGCTATATAAACCCACAACTATTCTTAAAAACAACTAATCAAAAAATACAATTAAAATAAATATCAATTATTTCCACTTCTGTTAAATCCAAATTAAGTCAGCGGCTCCATCAGGCCCCCCAGGACTTCAGGGGCCCCATAAATGCTAATATTTTAACACAGACCACAGATGTATAAATGTAGCATTTGTTTATTGAGATTATCATTGCTGCTAAATTTGACATAATGGTTTCAGCATATATAAATTAAAAGATTATAAATAATTTAACATTTAGATTTTAAGGAGCTGCCAAGTTTACTCTGTAAAAATTCAAAGAACAATATTCATAGATTGGTTTGTTACCACAGCAACAATCTGATGGTGTGAGTTTAATTTTTGTGTTTGAACTCTGTTTGTTCACAAATACAAATTAGTAAACTGCGATTATAACTTATTGGTTTTTAGGCTGGCCAGTTAAACCCATGTCCTAGATCTCACTAAATCTAACACAGAAGCCGTTAAGAGGTCCTGATGTTTTTAGCAACAAAAGGGGCCCCTAAATCAAATTCTGCTCCAGGCCTTATGCAGCCTTGGACCGGCCCTGTATTAAGAGTTAAACCCGCTGCACTGTGCAGATAGTTCTTTTCTGCTGATGTGCCTTTAGTAGCTCTTTCATTTTGTGTCTGTTGAGTTTTTAGCAAGGGGACACAGAAACTATTTTGGTTGGTCCAGTTTATGGGACGAATTTCTCAGATCTCTGTGCAGCCGCGCACATTAACTCTGTCTGACTAAGTGGACAAAGCATTTGATACGGTTTCATGCATTGTGTAACCGGAAACAAAATACAAGTAATAATAAAAAATAATTTAAAATCAGCGTGATGTGTGACTGCGAGGAGAGCGTGAAAGCTCTTCATCGGGTTGAACCTTCATTATGGGTTTTTAACCACCGGCCAACCGAGAACATAAACTTTACAGGGAAGGCCGGGACAAACGCTGGGCAGCGTGTTGAGATGTAAACGCCGCATAATGTTTTGTTCACAATATACATCATTCTCACCCCTCACTCAAAACACCACTGAAAGCGCGACTATAAGTTATTCCTGCGGTCCACGTAGAGCTGCGCAACCAGAGCTAACGCAGTGGATTTAAACCCTTACCTTAATCAATAACTCCTCATAACTAATCATAATTCCTCACAGGGGGTTGATGTAAATATCCATAGCGGTCAGCCTGTGTCCAGCTCGAGTGAAAGGAAGCGCGTGCGATCCGCTCTGAGGTTAACTTAATTCAGCTACGGCAGCGCGAGGCGCCAGCGGGGTGATTGGTCCCGCTTTAAAAATTATAAACATATCTTTTAGAATTAAATCTGCTCCGATAGTGAAACACTCAGAGTAACCGAGACGCTTGCAATCAAACTAAAAAAAAAATTAAAAAAAAAAAGATTTTTGTTTTCATTTTATTTTCCTAAAAAGCAACAACAAAACAAACAAGAAAGGCTTAGCCTGGCAATGACGCTAGTAACGCATGGCGGGCCGCCAGGCCTACAACATACTGGGGGAAACCCTGAAAAGTGAATTCTGGCTTTTCTCTGTGAATCAATCAATCAATCAATCAAGTTTATTTGTACAGTGCTTTTCAGCAACAGGGCAGTTCAAAGTGCAAACATTTAAACATCATAAACATATCATACAGTCAACAGTTGTGAAAACCAGTAACAGATATTACATTTTGTCAAGTGCCATCATTGAAATCATCAATACAAATTCTAAAGTAACTCTAAACAGGTGAAATTCTAAAGTTGTAAAGGAAATCATGTTTCAGATGTTTTGCAGTTTTCTGGAAGTTTGTTCCAGATTTGAACAACTTCCAGAAGCTGAATGCTGCTTCTCCATGTTTGACACTAAATATTAATTACATTGTCACAATGTCTCTCTTGAGGAGGTCATGAATTGTTGTGTTCCAATGCACTCACCAACTGGGCCAGTGGAATTAGTCTTTATGACACTGCAGAAATCTGTGACTGGTTGTTCAAGGAACCTGCCCTTCCAGTAAACCAAGTACCTGACAAAGTGAACTCAGACAGCTCAGTGTGGTCACACATACATTTCTGTTACTCCACACAAAGGCAAAGAGTCCTACCTTGGGAGACTGGCTATGAGCTTGATATCAGCGATGACCAGCTTGTGTTCCAACAGCAGGTGTCTGAGCAGGGTGTCTTTCTGCAGCAGCGGGACAGACTCAGAGCAAAACAGACAGACCAGCAGCTCATCACTGGGATGCTGCACCACAATGGGAGTGCTGGGACATCCAGCTCCAAGCTCTGGAAAACTCAAAGGTTCCAGTATGCTGTCCCTGCCTGAAGGACAGTCATTTAAAACAAATCTAAAGGAGGGCTTACTAAATAAAAAATAATAAATGCGAAAACAAACACTTCATAAAAGTCGATTCAGTGAGTTCACTGACCCTATGTGAATAATAATGGAAAACTTTATTCCACGTAAAACATGCATACTAGTGCTGATCCGTTGTATTATTGTACTTTATCAAGTCCAAGAGAGAGTTTGTGTGCGGGTATGAATTTGATATGTGGGCTTGTCTTAAAATTGAGTTAAATGTGAATTCGTTTCAACTAAACTGAACTTAAAAATCCTTTTTGATGTACAATCGAGCTGTGGGCTTCGAATGATTTAAACCCTTTTTCACAGATTAGCTGCTTTCTGGCTGCCTTTTTAAAATGTACAGAGACAATAATAGCATGTCAAAAGGTTTAAATCAAAAGCTAATGTTGTATGTAGTGAAGGATGAATTGAAAAGTGAATGTAGTTCCTGCTGCTTTCGTTCACCACCCCACACTGTGCACACTTAAAACATATCAATTCTTTCAGTGAATAGCCAGACAGGCGTCAAACTTTAACATACCACAATCTGCTGTTCGCTCGCAGGCGGCCATCACGGATTTTATGTAGGGATATTTCTTCCTTTTGTTTTTTTTTAGCGATTGGCAAACTAACTTAAAGGGCATTTACCTCCACCTACTGGACTGGAGTGTGGACGCCAATTGATAATCAGAGGGAATCAAATAGTCATACATACCTGTCAAGTCCCCTTTTTTGGACGGAAACTTCCGTATTTTACCTCTCTTTCCCGCCGTGCTCCCGTATTATTATCTTCCCGTATTGTAACATATTCTCCCCTACGGTGTTTATATATAAGAAACAAATGTAATAATCTAAAATAACTGAAATTATACCTGAATTTTTTTTACCTTTAGCTCATGTCATGGGCGACGAAGTTCAGCATTAAGAGCAAAATTAAGCTCATTATCACAGTAAAGAGCCACACAGCAATTTCAAGATCAGTTTTATCTGACTTGGTTCACTTTCTTAGATTTATTATTATTATTATTATTATTATTATTATTATTATTATTATTATTATTATTATTATTATTATTATTATTATTATTATCAGTGGTAGTAGTAGTAATAACTAACAATATTATAAGCACAATTAAATGGTGATTGACAGATGTTTGAGTTCAACCAGCAAACTGACTCATTAGCATTAATATGCGCTGCTACTTGCCTATTAAACATTACGTGCTTACCTACATGAAATTATTTTCATAAATTTCCGCTTTTCCAAGTTTAGCTATTTCATTCAGAAAGAACATGGCAGGCTTTAAGACCCAGAGCACCACACATGTAGTTTGATTAAAAAGGAAGTCACGTTGCTATTTCTTGGGTAGGTGTATTTTAGAACTGCCGTTGTTAGCCGATGTTTAATGTTTTTTAAAAAAGAAAACTCGTCATTTCCGATGGTTTTTGAGAGTCTTTTAACTGGAGAGCATCTGAACTGTTTGTCCTGTATATTCTTCAGCGCTGTCTGGGCCTCTTTACGAACTAACTCCCTGTTAACGGTAGGGGCTAGATGTTAGCACCAGCAGCTCGCCTATCAGCAGCAGGAAAAGGCGAACAGAATGAGGCTGAAAGATGGGTCAGTGGTTGCTGCTGCATGCTGCTTTTGTGTTTGCCTAAAAAATCTCATTAGAAACATATCTCCACATCGTTTATAATACAATTGAAAGGTGGGAAAATGTGTAATCACAGGCCAAATTATAGACCAAAAATGTTACAAGAAATTCATAAGGAACACTGACATCAATTTTCTTCCCTTCTATTATGAGAAGAAAACATTTGTTTAAAAATCATGACATTTCTAAAGAAAATAAGAACAAAATCGCTTTCTATTCCACTCCCACAAAAAGATTACATACATTTTTATGAAGTTTTATATGTAATGATGTTCTGAAAAATATATAAAATAAATAAATTCCTGGTTTACGCCACAAGCCACCCATTCTCAGACATTTTGAAGCTCTCATTCACTCTTAATAATTTTCTTCTGATATGAATTCGGTTATTGGCGTCAACAGTTCTGTTTTGTTTGTCTTCTGTTGTCTTTTCCTTTCCAGTTACCATATGGCACAGCAAACATCAGCAGGACGGCGCTACATACAAACTTTCATTAGTGGATTCTTTGTTGCTGTTCCCGTCACAATTACTATTCTAGATAAACTGGCGTATGTGGCTCGAGTGGAAGGAGCATCCATGCAGGTGAGACAGAATGACTCATCAAGGTGATGAATATCTATTTGTGGAAACACTTTACTAACACCAAGAATTACTAATACTAATAAGAATGATCACAGCATGTTAAAATTTTGATGTGGTGGCCCTGAGAGTAACATTTTGATGTGATCAGCCGTTTTTTCTGAACCTCCATGGCAATCCACATGGACTCATTCTGAAGAAAATCCCACCAGTAAAAACAGCAATCTGGTCCCTCGCGTTTCCTCCTGTCTGGGACACTGGTTTTCTTCAAGTTGTTTTTGGTATCATCAGGTTCCTGTCCATGTGTCCAATATACCTAATAATCTGGTGTTGCTAACTTGACATCTGGTTTTGTTTTAGTTTAATGCACAGTGTGGAGTACCGATGTGGAGTACCATGTTGATGTATTTTTGTGATCTATGGTTAAACAACCAAACGGAAGAAACACTACAGAAACACCTGATTTGGTGGACTGATGCAACTGTTAGGCAGAGAAAAACAGCTCCGAATGCAACAATCTGTTTTGAAATTGTATAGCCTACTGTTAATATTTGCCAAAACAGGGCAATAATCCAGTAATCTGAACATTTTGAATTCAACTTGCTTTAAGCTGATAGCTAAAACAGACTGTTAGCTTCACGTTTTCACAACTCTTATGATTTATTTTCATTTCAAATAAGATCCTGGTAATATGGCATCTTTCTACTGCACAGAAAGGAACTGTTACCAATTGAAAACTTCAAAGAAGCTCTCTCAAAAGTCTTTTAACTAACGTTTAACTTTACTTTATTTCTGAACAGCCATTTCTTAACCCAGATGCAGGAGCCCAGTCTGATGTTGTCTTGCTGAATCGTTGGAGTGTAAGAAACTACCAAGTTCAAAGAGGGGACATTGTCTCTGTTGTGTGAGTAAATGCCATAGTCTTTATGAACATACATTGAAGTTTATTTTTAGGTTGTTTTTTTCTGTTTGATTCTTTTTTAAAATACAACACATACATACCACAAATATTAAAGCTTTACATTACCTTTGCTTAATAAATCTCATTTCCAGTCACCTAATCCCCTGGGACTTCCCAAACCTTCAAAATCCTAGAGACTTGCCAGCACATTTGCTGATTACATGATCATTCAATAGTGGATGCAATTATGTTCTCAGCTATTGTGCCTGTTACTATTAATTATTACATATTAATTTGCTTAATTATTTAATTCAGTTCCCCTAGAAATCCCAAGCAGAAGATCATCAAGCGTGTCATTGGCCTAGAGGGAGATTTCATCAGGTAGGAATGTTTTCCCAGTTGTCTTGCAGTAGCCTCAAACTGTTTTTGATCATTTACCAGAGCCATTCTAGCTGTACATTACTTGGAAAAGAAACAGTCATTAAACCCACAACAATGCACCGATCATAGGGAAATCCTGTTGGGGTTTTTTTGTTATGTTTTCTGTTGTAGCATTAAACACACATTATGTTGTGGTTATAGTCAGGTATTTTTTCCTATATAACTCTTTAAGGAAGTCAGAATTTTCTCTTATAAACTGATTCTTAAAGTTTATCAATTACAAAGTAGTACAATTATAACTATTTCTGGATTTTCAACACTTTCTAGTTAACTAGGTTTTTTGTTGTTCTTGTTGGCAAAAATACTTGATGTTTTTAAGAACTAAGAAAAGATCAATCAAGCAATCATCTGCCATGCTTATCCTTGTTGGGTAGTGAGGATGCTGGTTCCTATCTTCAGGGGTTTGGTAAAAGAGGAAGGAAGAGAAAAGACTAGAACAAGTTCAATATGCCATCACTTTCTAAAACCATATATTTTAAATATATATATATATATTTTATATATATATTTTTTTGCATGAAAGTATTCAATAACTTATATTTTACTTTTCTCTGATCATTTCTGCAGGACTCTAAGCTATAAGAACCGATATGTGCGGGTCCCTGACGGTCATTTGTGGATAGAGGGTGATCATCGTGGGCACAGTCTGGACAGCAACTGCTTTGGACCGGTATAAACAATAACAGTTATGATATCCATACAGGGGAGGCTGTAGGGAGAACTACGACTATCAGTAATGGACAAAAGTTATACTTCACAGGTAATATCTTCTTAGTGTGCCCTTTCCATGTTATCCAAACTTTCAAGAAAATCAGTCCTGATTCCTGACAATGTTTTTTACTGATGTGATCACAAAAATGATTGTGACCATATTTTTTATTAAAGAGAAAGAAAACTCTCACTTATTGTCAATTCAACCTGGAAAGAGAGAAAGTAAATATTGATAAATAAACTTTGGTGCTCGGACCCCGGCAGAGGATATGGCGCTGGTAACCACCATCAGAGAGGATGAGCTGCTGTGGCTAGAGACATCTTCCCCTCAGGGCCCAGTCAGCAAGGATACTGAAGAAGTCCAGTTGAAGTTAAAGGTGGAGTAGGGGTGGAGGTGACTTGAAACTTTGCTAAGGAGCAGGTGAGAGGACGCCGGACTTTATGAAGGAATCAAAGCCTCATGATTGGTGGATATGAGGAAAAGACTTGGACCAACAGACTGCAAAGGAGGAGCCTGGTGAGGTGATTAGCTGGGCAGGTGAGATGAAAAGTCTTCCATTTGAAATTACGCCTAGGCTAAATTTCAACCTGGAAAGACTCAAGTAAGTAGCTATTAGATTAGCTATTTGACGAAAAATAATCATTCGAGCTGGGACCCCGACAGAAGACAGAAGACTGGTAACCGCCGTCAGAGAGGATGAGCTGCTGTGGATTAGAGATGTCTTCCCCAAAAGAATCCTTTCTGAATCTCAAATCATGGACACTGAACTACATGCATCTTTCTGACTGCGTGTTGAAGAGTTATGGACTGGATGCTGTGGAGTGCGTCTGGTTTAGAAACACATTGCAAACCTTTAGTTGAGCCTTTAATTCCAGACTGCAGGTCTGTCCCAGCCAGACAGCAAAGCAACTTGGCAAACTTGACTGCCAATCAGAAAGATGAGCATGGCAAATAACATTTCAATAAATTATTTTGGCTTATATTTTATAATAATGTTTGTGAAAGATTACATTTTATGATACAAAACATATTTTTTAAAAATGTGATCAATTTTGGATTGATTCTTCCTTTATTATTTTTAAAAAATTTATCTCATCATCTCCCCAACTTTCTGAGTTTTGGAGGAAAAAATGATGAGACAAATCATAACAATGTACCTGAGTATGAATTCTCACCTTTAAATATTAAAACTGATTAAAAACATTTTTTTATCCCTTCCTCCTTAGGTGTCACTGGGGCTCCTGCATGGCAGGGCCTCCCACATCATCTGGCCACTAAATCGTTGGCAATGCATTAAACCATCTCTCCCGCCAAACAGAGAACCACTGGATGCTGACGAAAATGATGAATAAAAAAACATGAAATAATTTTTGTACAAATTTATTTAAGCAAGCGCTGTACCAACATCTATTTCCTCAATATGTGATTGTTTGAATTTGAATATTCAAGTGCTTCGATTGGGTTGCTTGTCTTTGTGCTTTTTTTAATCACTGTAAATTGTTGGTATTTCCAACTTGGAACTATTTTCTCTGAGGTTGTCAGCTTTCAAAGCTTCAAACCGTGGATACAGTCAAAATCCCGAACATTATTTTTTTAAACTGAATTTTACACATTGACATTCAATAGAGCAAAGGACTTCAACATGGGGGTCCTTAGTCACGACCACTCGGTGGTTCTTAGTCCTCTGATTGAGACATTTTTTGTAGATTTAAAAAAAAAATTAAAGTTATGTCTTTAAATCCACATTAACATGAATCTAACATGTAACAAATCAGTAAATGAGGCATAAAATTACATCAGAAATGCATACATTCAGGGAGCAAAGATCTGTTTATTATGTTAAAAGTTTTTCATTTTATGCAAAACCGAGGCACCGACATTATAACCTCTGCTCTTTCAACTAGATTTTATAGTGATAGTGGTCACTGCTGCTATTTATCACTTGAACTGTTTGTGCATTTTTATATATTTATCAATTGAATTTAAGGAAGGTCCAGTCTGAGTGCATGAAGTTTATGTTGTGTTGACTATAGTAATTAGAGCAAAAATATTAAAGTGCAGTAAAAACAGACCAAATTTACCTATGACCTAAGGAAGAAGGGATATAAAAAAGGTTTTTGATCAGTTTTAATATAGGTTCTCTGGACACTTTAATCATTGGAAGTAGAAAATGATTGATCAGTCTGTGCCTCTGTCTAAGCAAATGTTCTCTTTCATTGGCAACAAATGTCTGATTCAAGAAAACTGCTTCCATTGTGGTAAGATTCATGGCCTTGTTAAAAAAAATATTACAGTAATAGAGTGAACAATCTTTTCTAGAGCTTCTTTAAACTTACTGAAAACCTCTGCTAAAAATGTCTGAGATGTCTTGGTAGAATCTTGATAACATATACAGATTAAAACATCTTATGATTTAATGTTAACCAAGTGCTGTAATGATGTACTTTAAGAAATAAGATAATTAAAAATGTGTGTTCTGAAATAAATTAAAATGTAATTACTTTGATAGTCTAGGCCAAAATATATGACCATTTGCAAATCTGGTAGAAATTTCTTTTGCTGATTTTAGTCATTTAAAAAAAATTCAGATACTCAAAACTCCAAATAAAAGTCCTCCTCAAAATGAACCAGGGGAAGGTCAATTGGATTGATAAAGAATGATGCCCTTTTGTTATTAACAGGCTTTTAGATGAAAATGACATACAACTATGTAACGTTAAGTGTTTTGATTATCTGTGCAATGTGCAATCTACATATCTAAACATCTAAACATCAGGGTCAAGCTTTTGGGCATGTTGTAATTCATCCAAAGTGAACACAGGGAGTGAATCTTGCCCTGGTACACCCAAATCTTGAACAGACTGAATTAGTGACACCGCACGAGTCTCAGTGACCAAATCCCACTGGTCATGCATCTCCAGAAGAGCCTTGACTGCCACTGCGTCACATGGGTAAGGTTGTGAACTACAATGGAGTTGTGGATCAGCCACTGTGTTCCTGGACCCAGGTATGTGTTTCAGATCAAAAGAAAAGGGTGCCAGCTTCGCAACCCAACTCTGCTCACAAGCATCAAGTTTTGGCGTTGTCATGATGTAGGTGAGCGGATTGTTATCAGTCCACACCGTGAATGTTTGACCTCTTAACCAATGACTGAACTTCTCACATATACTCCATTTCAAAACCAAAAATTCAAGTCTGTGAGCGAGGCATTTCTTTTGAGAGTTACTCAGCGTCTTGCTGGCAAATGCAATGGGGCAAGCTTTCTCTTCCAGCTGGAACTTGAGACAAGACAGCTCCAAGTCCGTCAAGTGAAGCATCAATAGACAAAATCAGAGGTTGTGAGAAATCTGGATGTGCAAGATTTCTCTTGCACATCCAGATTTGCACACAATTCAACAGCTTTTCTTTGAGACTTAAAAAGGCTGTTTCACACTCCTCTGTCCAGTCAGATGGTCTCAGTTTTCTGTAAAAACCAACAGTTGTTGTTTTGGTTTTACCCTTCCTCTTCTGTCCAGCAGTTAGAGCAAACGGGCTTGGCCACAGATGAACAACTCGGAATGAAATGTTGGTAATAAAACACCATACCACCATCCAAGAGGATAAAGGACTTTATCCTCTTGGATAAAGTCCTTTATCCAAGAGGATAAAGTCCTTTCTTGGTATGGTGTTTTATGGTGATGGATGCACTCCTTCAGACAAGAGACTGAAGGAGTGCATCCATCATCCTACATAAGGTCAGCCTTTGTCATCCTTGTAATGACTTCAACTTTTCCAGGGTCGACAGACACTCCATGGCCATCTATGATGTGTCCCAGAAATTTCACTGATGATCTCATAAAGTGACATTTC
>CAEGAF010060526.1:0-20793 GCA_903067075.1 Micropoecilia bifurca
TTTCTATATTTTATTTGTATTCTTACTAATCCACCCCCCCCCCCCCACCCCCAAGTTAAGTCTTGAACTTATTATGCAACTCAATTGCACGTTTACAATTAACAATATTCACCCCACTGTTGCCAACTCTGACTTTCTTGCTATATTTAGTGACATTTCAGACCAAAACAAAAAATATATAAATCAGCTAAAATCAAAATGGGCGGGTCAGGCTTTTTAAAGATCGGTAACCAGGGATCGGGCAGAAAACTGCAATTGGTGCAGCCCTACACACATATTCATGACATACTTTGATTAAATAAATTTCTCTTAAGCGTAACTCCAAAAGCTAAAAATGTTGTTTATACCAGGTGAGTCTGTCTCCCCTGAGAATGTGGACCGGTACCAGTACTGAACTGATTCTGCGCAGGGTTTCCCCCAGAAATCTTGCTAAGCCAGGTGGTCGGGGTGCCTTGGTGGTCCACTGTGTTTTTGTATTAAAAGATATTAAGTAGACAGGGAATGTATAAATATTACTGGGTAATTATGTTACTGGAAAACATCACCAGTGAAACACTATCTAAACCCACAACAAATCAAAAAATCCAATTAAAATTAATATCAATTATTTGCACTTCTAAATTAAGTCAGTGACTCCATACGGCCCCAGGGCTTCAGGGGCCCCATAAATGCTACTATTTTATCACAGACCACAGATACATAAATGCATCATGTTTATTGAGATTATTAATGCTGCTAAATTTGATTTAATGGTTTCAGTATACATATACTAAAAGATTTTAAATTAATTAACATTTTATGTAAGAATTGAAGGATCTAGCAAGTTTATTTTGTAAAAGTTCAAAGAACAATATTAATTTTGTTTTGTTACCATAGCAACAATCTGATACTATGAGTTTAATCTTTGAGTTTGAGCTGTTTGTTCACACATACAAATCAGTAAACTGCGATTAGACCTTATTGCTCGTTAGGTTGTCCATTTAAACTCCTCCCTTCTCCCAGACTTCACTAAATCTACAAAGCTGTTAGAGGTGCTGATGATTTCAGCAACCAAAGGGGCCCTCAAGTCAACTTCTGTTCAGTCCTCATACAGCCTTGGATGCATGATGAGATAAATCCACGATGCACAACAAACAGGAGATTTAATTAAATGCTGCTAATGTGTCTTCAGTAGCTCTTCTTCATGTCTGTTGAGTTTTTAATAAGGGCCACAGAAACTGTTGCTCGAGTTTATGGGACGACTTTCTCAGATCTCAGTGCAGCCGCGCACATTAACTCTGGCTAAGTGGACAAAGCTTTTCATATTGTTTGATGCATAGTGTAACAGGAAAAATAATACTAAAAAATCAAGTCTGGCCCAAGGCACAGCAAACTAAGCAGGTGCTTTGGGCCCCGGGGCTACAGAGGGGCCTCCTCAGGACAGGCTTATGGCCAGTTGTAGTCGTAGTTCCTTTCTGTCTGTTTGTGCCAGGCGTCGCAACAGAACACCAGCCCCCAGTTTACTCCTTCTGGTCTTGTGCACTGCGCTCTAGTTTTCCGCTTCAGCCAGAGTCTTGACTTATTCTACCCCTCTTTAGTGTTTTCTGAATAATGAGTTTTGGGGGGGCTTACAGTATAGATGAGCTCCACATTCTAAGTCATGCTCATCTTGTAATGATCCAAACTTAATCTCATCACCCTCAGTACAAAATGAAAACTCTTCAGGATCTCAAGAAACTTAACCCTGCATTTATCTGTAGTCGCATTCATTACTGCAGCACATCACCCCAGTTCTAACGTCATCTTATCGGCCATCACAGCTTAGAGAACAGACTTAAAATGCTGTAGGTTCATAAATCTCTGAATGGTCTAACATCCTTCTGGTCCATTTGGTCTTCTGGTTCTGATCTGCTCTGCCTCCCCAGAACCAAACAAAAGCAGCATTCAACCTTGTGCACTACAAACGCAAAACATTTCTGAAAATACAGTAAAAGAGCCCAATCGGAAATCCTTTAAACTTATTTAAACCCACCTTTTGTAGTCACTTTGTCGCATAATTTATGGATCACTAACCAGCATTTGACGGGTGATGACAGTACCTGGAAAGATGAGCTTTCTTCACCAGTCCAGAGGTTTGGAGGGACCAGGTCAAAGTGTCAGTGATCTGTATTCCCAGGAATTTAAAGCTGCTGGACTGCTCCTCATTGAGGTTGCCTGATTTTTCCTAAAATCAACTATTTCTTTTGTTCTGTTGACATTCAGAATTAGATGGTTTGCATCAGTCCACCAGATGTTTCACCTCCTCTCTGTTGGTCAGTTTGTTGTTGTAACTGATGAGAACCACCATACCTAAAGAACTGAACCTGTCTTGGCAGTCATGGGTCATCAGGGTGAAGAGCAGTGGACTCAGTACACAGCCCTGAGGGAGGCGACCTTTCAAGCATTTTTCCCAACCCTCACAGAGGAAATGTGAGGTCTGTCTGTGAGGAAATCCAGCAGTCAGTTACACAGGGAGTGTTGAGCCTAAGAGGAGCCGGTTTGCTCACCAGATGGTGGGGATGATTGTGTTGAATGCTGAGCTGAAGTCCAGAAACAGCATTGACACATGAGTATTGTCCTATAGATGTTTCAGGCTCAGATGCAGTGTGGTGGAAGGAGCTTCCGCTGTGCAGCGGCTGGAGTGGCAGGCAAACCAACCCTGGTCTTTGGACTGGATCAAAAGAGGAGGGAAGATTGCAATCTTAGAAAGTGATTGTAACAAAGTCATTGAGTGATGAAATTGTCAATATTTTAGGCACTGGAATGATGATGTCAGTCTTGAAGCAGGATGAGTGAAGACGTGAACCGGCTGGTTAGCACATCAGAACCAGACCTGCTGTTATCAGGACCTGCTGCTTTATCCATGTTGAGTTTTTTCAAAGTCCTCTGGACATCAGCTGTTGTTTACGGTGTTTTGGACTTCTATAAGATCACTTAACAGACAAACTGGATTATTTTAGTCTGTTTGTGTTGCAATTTTAAGAGTGTCATGCTCTAGTTTTGCCATTTTTTGAGTGGCAAAATGCTAACTTTTTTCCAAAAGGATGTTATCTTACTTCATCAGTTTATGTAAATTCAGATATGCAATATTTGACAACACTGAGGTTGGGTTGTCAAATATTATTAAATATATATCTAATAATATATTTAATAATATTGTTAAATTCTGCAAATTTTTGATTTGGAGAATTTTGATTCCCCACAGTTTATTTATAAATCTGAAATGCTTTGCTCCTGGAGGGTTAGGGGTTAGGATAGGCGTCACAAACACTCAGGAGGAGAGACAGAGAGACTGTGGCATATAGAGATATTTAACAAATGTTTTCTCAGCACCAATTTTGTCATTTTAGATATTAAATAAATTATTTCTAACTGGATCTAACAGATGTGATTATTTTAACACTTTATTTGACGGGTTGTGCATAAGACTGACCTGACAGAGTCTTTATGAATATCTATGAATGTTGTCATGAAGTGTCATTCAGTAAATAATCACACTTTTAATAGGAGTTGCTCTAAAAGTTGCATCAAAAGGCCATAAATAAGAACTGCTGCTGTGTTTGTTTACCTCCACCAGGTGGCAGTAATGATCTGTTTCAAACATGAATCTTGTCTGTTTTGTCTTCCATGTTATTCCAACATCTGTCTATTATTTGTTCCTATGAATGTTTTGTTTTATTAAAAAGCACTATTTCATTGTCCATGTTTAGCGGAATATTCATGTGTATGTTGGTAGCCAGTTTCTACAGGCGCTTAGGGCAGCCTGGGGTCGGAAGGGTCCTAAATTTAATAAGAATAAGAATAAGAGAAATAATAATAATAAGAAGAAAGATGACTAAGGTAACATAATGTAACACACAGATCGATGAACGTGTTTTGTATGTTCAGAAAAAGGGAAGTAAAGGAAATTTACAACCACCACATGTCTTGACATCACTTTTGTTGAGTGTGCAACTGAATTAAAGGCAAAACCTCTAATATTTAAAGAAATGTTCCCATTTTTAAATTGCGTTTTGTTTATTTTATTTCAAACAGTGAAAGTCTGGCAACAATGACAATTTTTGTTTAATCAATCTGGCTTCAATCCAAATGATCATCTGTGAATTGGGAACTTAAAAGTGCATTTAAATTTAATTTCTTTCATTAAATCATTCTGAAAATTATCCCACAATAATAATGTTTTTGATCATCTTGTCTTGACACTACATGGCTTGGAACTGATTTACCACATGCTTTTAAACTTACTGCTTAGTACTGTGGGAATTGCTCCCAATAGTTGTGAAATAACATTAGACATAACAGAAAGAACTGGAATGTTCTCAAAATGCCAGAAAGATTAAACCACTGAGGATAAAATGATCAAAATGACCTTAAAGAACAAAAAAAAAACATTTCATTCAGCTGAAAAATGCAAAACAAAACAATCATGTATCTACATTCTTCCAGTACAGTGAACTGAAACTATCAACTGCCATTTTAAGACATCCTGCCCTCACATTTAAAGATTTTCCAGCTACATTTTCTTTGTATTCAAAATGATAAACAGTGATGGTACACTCTAACTCAAATTTCAGTTATGTCTATTTCACCTTCAATATAATATTCAAATAATCACAGCAAACTATTCTCTAGATGTTATTTCAGGATTACATCTCTTGTTTTATTGTAAAAATCAAGCATTTTTTGTAATTACTTTTACTAATAAACACAATCTACGAAGTATCTGACTAGTTTCCAGAGTAAATACATCCATCCATCCATCCATCCATCCATTTTCTTCCGCTTATCCGGAGTCGGGTCGCGGGGGCAGCAGCTTCAGAAGGGAGGCCCAGACTTCCCTCCCCAGCCACTTCTTCCAGCTCCTCCAGGAACCCCAAGGCGTTCCCAGGCCAGCCGAGAGACATAGTCCCTCCAGCGTGTCCCGGGTCTTCCTCGGGGCCTCCTCCCGGTGGGACGTGCCCGGAACACCTCACCAGGGAGGCGTCCAGGAGGAGTAAATACCTTAGTCCACTTGAAATTGTACAAAACGAATTATGAGTGGTTGTTTGTCAAGAAATATCAGGTTATCTTGGAAATAAGCTGCAATAGGTTCTGCAATGTCTTTGCTGGTTGTTGAAGGTCGTTGGTTCTGAACTGGTGGTGGACGGACCGACCTGGCTTTCGGTTTTCTTCTGACTTTGGGGAAACTACCTCACTAGTACAGACTAGCTGTCTGTCTGAACTGAGCAATCAGGTTTTTGGTCAGGAAGGTGACCAAGAACCTGATGGTCACTCTGTCAGAGCATCAGTGTTCCTCTGTGGTGAGAGGAGAAACAGCTGAGTAGCAACAATCCAATGGGTCAATCATTATTTATATCCTTTATCAATTCTACATCAAAGATACTTATGATTTTGTTAAAAAGAACAAATTAATTTCTCTACCTCAGGACTTTATTTTATTTACAATGGACATCGTCAGTTTGTACAATAATACTGATATAAATGAAGGAATTAATTGCATTAAAAACATATTTTTGAAATATCCTAATTCAACCAGGCCAGATTGAGGGGTTAGGGGTTAAGGCCTTGTTGCCTTAACCCCTAACCCTAACCTTAACCCCTAACCCTAACCTTAACCCCTAACCCTAACCCATAGGCCAATTTTTCTTACAGATTAAGGGCACAGCCATGGGTAAAAAATTTGCACGGGCCTATGCAAATATTTTCATGGCCGAGTGGGAGGCTGGGGCCCTTAGTACGTGCAGGAAAGCTCCCCTGCACTACTGCAGGTACCTGGATGACATCTGGGGGGCCTGGACCCATCCTGACTTCATGTGTAAGTATCAGCCAATCACAATCCCCCAAAAGTAAGAAAATTGGCACCCAGAAATCAACTGCTTGATAAATCAGTTGGCCAATAAATGTATCCTATGCAAGTAATGTAAACAGCACTGCCAGAGATACGTGAATGATCTAATGATCGGACTGCTGATTGCAGCCAGTCCACATTGTTAGCAGAACTAAAGGGCCCCAAAACCAAATTTCACTTGGGGCCCCATGGAGGCTCTGGCCGGAAATGCTTCTCCCTGTGGCTCTACTGCCATTTGCAGAAATACATCACATTCAAACACAACCAATCAGAGCCAGGAGGAGGGTCTTAGCAGTCAATCATCTGGTGTACACGCTGCTTACCACATCCTCCTTTCTCTGTGCTATGTAACAGCCCCCCCCCCCCCCCCCCTCACCCCACAGCGGCGGCTGCCATGAATGCTCAGGCTAATGAGCATGGCAACAAATGACAGCAAAGTTTTTTGTAATAAGTTGTTTCCCCACCATTAGCACAATGAGCAGCGTGTACACTGTTGTGGTAGACAGCGCTAAGACCTTCCTCCTGGCTCTGATTGGTTGTTTCCAGATGACCAGTGTGTTTCTGCAAATGAGAAGAGTAGGAACACAAAGAAACTGAAGAAACCGATCTTTTCACAGATTTGTCTAATACTTCCACCACACAGATCAGTTTGTAAAAAACACTCTACAGGTCACTAGGTCAGTGTAGCTGTGTTCTGTGGTAACTCCCAATGAAATGGGTCACTTAGTGCTCCAGCCTAGTCCAAGTGCATTACTGAAGCAGCGTTTATGACTTGTAATAGAAAACCAGCCATGAATTGGAGACGGGACTATGAGCCAAGCCTTCTTTCCCAAAATCAGTGTTTGACCTTACAAATGTGCTTCTAAAAAATTATTTTTAAAAAATCCTCTTAAATGACATTTTGATGTGTAGAGTCCAGATATATTAATTTTCGGTTCAGTGGATGTCATCATAAAAAAAGATTCATTATAAAGAACCTCCCATCTGACACAGGCATAAATAAATAAAACTTTATTTTTGGAAAACGATATGTACAACATGAAGAATAATAATGCATTCTGATTTGATTTATATAATCAGATGGTTTCAACTAAATGCAATCAAGGCACAGAGACAGTTTGTGCAAACAGTCTGCTGACCTGAGTCGTTTCATACTTTTCTGCTGCCTTGACTGGACTTGTAAACATTTTCATTAGAAACTACCAATGCTAGTTGACCAGCATCACACAAAGATTGTTTGCAATAATGACCAAATCCATCTGTTTGACAGCAGATGAGTTATTGCTGAGTGATCCTTCAAGTTTCCAGAGGGGATCCACCCACAGGAAAACAAGGGATTTTCCTGAGCTGGAAACTAACTTCAAGTCTGAAGACGGACATTTTCCAGCTGTCCGTTGGAAGACATACTGCTGAGATGTTTTTGATTATGCAGATACTGTCATGGATTTTCAGTAAGAAGTGATTAAAACAAAAACTGTCTCAGTTGGTTAAAAATGAACCAAAAGTAAAAACATTTCCAGACAGTGGACCAAAACCCAGATATTATCCTTTAGCTTTCTGTTTTAATTAGCCACGAATCAGTTCAACACAGAAAAATCCCTCAACAAGAAGCAATTATGCTTCCAGTTGTTTGAAAATGGAGTCCATGGACCATAGCACTGGTGTTGAAGCAACTCTTCAGGACTCTCCAGAACTTTCCATTAACAAGCATTTAGAGTTCAATTGTATTGAGGTGGGTGAGATTGAGATCTCCCTCCATGTCTGACTGGGACAATCACATGTCCATCTTCCCCTGCTTCTTAAAAAGCTTCATGAGCTGGTAAAACCTGTGAGCAATCTGAAAAATATCAATCAGTAAATAACTGCAAACCTTAAATAAAACCCTGAAGACTGAAGACGTGCTCACCTGGCCTGATGGCTTGTTTAGTTTCTCAGACAGCGTGGAGAACGTTTCCCGTGAAGCTCCTTTGGTCTTGAGGAACATCAGAATGGTTCGATCTTCATCTCTGAGGAGAGGATGAGCAACAGACACTGAGCATCCTTTCAAAACGGAACTTTAAACTTTCCTACTTGCTCTGTTTGGCCAACAGTGCTACATACTGCTAAAGGTCAAAGTGTTTCACACTGGCATCTAAGTTCACTGGAACATTTGGATGAAGCAATGGAGAAACAATAGAAACAGAAAAGAAACTTTGGAAAACTAGCAAATAATATTTGATTATAGGGGTTTTATTTAGTCAATATAAAAATGTTTATGTTTTAATTTGGCTAAAATTAAATGTGGCTAAAAACAAGAAATGTACACATGAATCTGTCTGTGCAAAAGTAAAAGTATTTATGTTCTTCCTAAACACCAGTTTGTTTTTAGTTAACTCAATTAAATCCAGTCATTTACAATGTATCAAATGTAGCTGATTGAAATGTGGTTTATATGCAGTTAAACCTAAGATGTTCATCAAAATGATTAAGATCTTTAAGTTCCCAGTTATCCCTCCTCCCAATGAGCTTTCTAGAAAAATAAATCCACATCAACTTATTTGTATCAGAACCTACATGGTCAGAGGAAAAGCCCTCTACTGACCACAGTTACACAATGATACATTAAACACCGGAATGTAAAGCTGATTTACTTTGTTCTAATGTCCTGTCCAACTTTAATTTGTCTTTCTTTTCAGCCAGTGGGAAATGATCAGAATCTATAAGTAAATGATACATTTTTCCACATACAAAGTGTCAGAATGTCAAAACCTTAACAAAGCCATTGATGGCATGACTGGTCTGACTATGAGTGGACTGAAGTCACATGAGAAGTGCTTTTATTTCCCCGTGAGTTCAGTGAATCAAGCTACTGACCTGGTCCAGGCCATCACCACCTCGCCCTTCTTCCTGATGATGTTCTTGGCAGACAGGCTGCTTGGGGACAGAGCTTGGACTGCTTGGGAAAGTTTCAACTCCTCGTCACTCTTCCTGGATGGAGAAACCTGCAGACTCTTGTCCTCCTTTTTACATCTTTTGGCTTTCAGCTTATCCTGCCGTCTTTTCCGTTTCCGGAACTGTTCACAGTCCCTGGAGGTTTTCTCTGAGGAGCTGCTCGTGTCAATGGTCAGACTCTTTTCTGACTCAGACACAGTGGTCTCCTCTCTGCCCAAGTCATAGAACAGTGTCTTTGGTGCTGTAGTGTTAGGGCTTAAAGTGGCTCTGGGGGGACTGGTTTGCTTCTGGGGCTGGAATGGGAATGATTTGGGTGGAGTTGCCTCTACTTGGAGTTGTGTTCTACTGGGATCTGATGGATCCGTTTCAGGAGTGGTTTTCCTAGACTGGGTAAAAGTGTCTCGTCTTGGATTGGATGGATTGGTTCCTGGAGTCTGTCTTTGTTCATGGGTGTGTGATCCAGAGTTTGGGTTTCCAGTCTGACCAGTGACCTTCAGACATTCCTGGGCATCATAATCTTTATGTTGCCGATTTTCTTCTATCAGTGTCTGGCTCAACCGCTCTCCACCACTTAGTGTTCCTTCTGCAGCCACATTCATCTGTCGAATCTTTACAATGAAGTGGTCATTGGACTTCTCCATCACCAGCGCCTGCATAGGAACGTCAGGCTTGAAGAACAGAGTGCTGCCAGGCGTTTGGGAGGCGGTGCTGTCTCTGGAGCTGCAGCTAGAGTTGTCCAGGGCCAGGTGGATGTCCTGCTCTGTAGCATCTTCCCCATCCAGCAGAGCATCCTCACTTATGTGTGCGCTGATAACACTGTCTGGGGTGGACACCACTTGGATCCCAAGGCCTGCTGGCTGGAGGAAGCTTAGGTGGCTGTCAGATTTAAGAGGAGATGGAATAGTCAGGGAGACAGCCAGATCTTCAGCTAGAATGGAGTATTTCTCTGCTGTCAAGCCGCCCTGCAGCAGTGCTTTGTTTCCAGATGGAACCTCCAGGAGGCAACTTTCATCGAACAAGGCTGGGTGGAGGGGGATGGGGGTTTTGGTGCGTGGGGATGACCTCCTTCTGGGTGAAATGCTGGACCAGGTAGCAATGAGTCTGGCTGAAGTATCAGACTTGGATGGTGAGAGGAACTTTGATGGTGTGGCAAAGTTGAGAAATCTCTCTCCATCCTTCCTTGGGGTCCCAACAGCCCAGGCAGAGTTGTCTCCACACATCCCTGTGCTTTCTAACAAGTCTGATCCTTGGAGAAGACACTTGAATATTTCTCCCATCTGAGAGTCTCTGACTAAATTGAATGTCAAACTGGATGCTTGTTGCTCGGTAAGCAGCTCAAAGTCTGTTCTATCAATCAAGGAGCCACTCTGAGGGATCACCATCTTAGTTTTGTCTGGAGACGAGGCAGCGTTGCTGTCGGATAGGAAGCTGATCGTAGTTTGTGTGTTTACGCGTTCTGGAGGATGTACATGAGAGGCACCATCTTTTTCTGTGTATGACATACGGATGTCTTTACCTTTGCTGCCTAGTCCGGTTCTGTAAGGTACCACTGCACATGACGTGGTCCGGCTGAGGCTGGAGTTAGGAGGGTGAGACTTGTTCTGTTTACACAGCAGCATCTTCACTGCAGCCTGCTGAGGTCCGATCCCCAGTCCACTGGGACTCTTGTCTTCAGTGGGAGTCTGGACGGCTTGGCAGAGGCTCTTCAATGTTGTCTGGATGTCCATGAACAAGTAGTCCACTTGGACATCTACAAAGTCCCACAGCTTTTGCTTTAGATTGACTGCTTGCTGTTCAAAAATGCGTTTCACTATGCCATTATTAAGCACTTTGCTAAACACAGATGCAATTACTTTCCTCAGCTTGGACTTCAGCTCCTCAGCATCGCTGCATATCTGGCCAAAGTGAGCACCGTCCACAAACTCTAAAAAAGACTTCTGGAAATTGTCCATCACACCACAAAAGCTTTTTTTAGGAAAGGTTTTATGAAGCTTCATGTATTTTTTACGCATCTCCGTGCGAACCATCTTGAATGTCTCCATTATTTCCTCTACAGTCGAAAAAGATGCTTTGCTTGCTGATGGGCAGACAGTTTTAAAACGACTCCTGGGACTTTGTGTTGAGACAGCAGCTGAATCAAGAGGTTCTTTAGAACCAACCCGCCGTTCTTCAGGTTTTCTTCTTGAAGACTGGAGACTGGGTTTATTCTTGACTGGTTCCGTTAACTTTGCCCTCTTGGTGGCAGGAACAGGAGAACTAGAAGTAGCCTCATCACTCTCGCTTAAAATTTCCCCTTCTTCAAGTTCAGTGTCAAAAGGGCTTGAAATCTGCTCAGACTCCATGTTTACCACGTCCTGTGCTCCTCGGTTAGCAGGAAAACCTGGATATTTGTTCTCCTTATTAACATCCAACTTCATCAAGTTGGTCTCAGCAGCAGAGGTGGAAAAATCTGGACAGAAAAGTAAAGGAACTGTCAGCACATATGCAAAGCTAATATTCAAGACATAAGACATTCAAGACCAAGTGAAGAGATTCAGGAACACCAGAGCCTTTGTACAAATCAATACAGTTGTGGCAATCAGTGGCAGGTTGTGGTGCAACAAAGTCAATATCATTTTCAGGTATTTTACACATGTTGAGGGATGCATTATCGTCTCTAAATTCAACTCAACGAAGTCCAGAGACCAAGACCATAATCCTGTTCAGTTTACTACATAAATCACTATAACCCAATTAGTTCAATGTGAGAGAACTAAAGAAGACAATAAAACACAAAAACACAGAGGATTTTAACTCTCTGGGTTTAACAGAGAAAGATGGACACTGAATCCAAGTCTTTAGTGACAGGTCCAGCACAGTAAAACAGCTGGCAACCTGCTGACAGACTCACCTTTTTCTTCTCTCTCAAAGCTACATCACCGAACAATGATGCGGGCGCCACCTCACTTATTGATATTTCAGCCTTTCTCCAAAATTTTATTTCCATGTTTGTATGGTATTACTGACAAACAAGTACAAATCTGTCTTCCCACCATTCATCAGATTGTTATGATTGATGGGGGAAAAAATAAAAATGACACGTTGGAATCTAGTCCTGACCAAAAAAGATCTAATGGCTCATGGTATTTTGTCGTTTTTATACTTGTACAGCATATAATTATTTCTATTGTTAACCTTGTTTTGTATACCTATATTGTTTTAACAGTTTTTTGTGCTGTTATACCTGAATGTCCCTCTTGTGGGACAATAAAAAAGCTGCTTCTACTCCATTCTACTTCTGAATGAGAACGTGTTTAGGAACTCAAAAACCATTGTTTAACAAATAGGAAAACAAATACGGTTAATAAGTCACCATCAAAATGAAAAGCAATATAGATATTAAAATGAGAAATTAAATCAAACTCTATCCACTCCAATTTGCCGCTTCAAACCGCAGGAGCAAATATCCCAGACCATTCCATGTGATTACAGCTGCTACACTCTCCCTCACCATGAAGACATGAGGAAATGGGACTCCATGTGAAAAACAGCAGAACTTTGATTTTCTAGTCAGGGTATTAAAATATACTTTCAGAGACTAACTCTGATCAAAATATGCCAGAATAAATGTTTGGATCAATGTTTGGTGTCATGTCCACATGAGTCCCATTTACAGGCCAGATAAAGCCTGTGGGAGTGAAGACAGGGCTGCTAGAACCATGTGGTTGCCAGGCAGGCTATACCTTTCTGAAGACTCTTCACATGTCCCAGCTTGCTGTGGACATGGAGGACGCCCCTCTTGGCCATCTGTGCCGGGCTCCTCAGGGGGCTGATGGCCTCAGGAATCCTCTTCAGGTTGCTCAGGGTGTGCATCATGGAGTCTTCATCATGAGGCACCGACACAGAACTGGACAGCTCTTTTTTACGGTCCTGGCTGCAGAACTTCTTAGGAGTAACTTTGGTGGGCCTGAGCTCCTCTGTGGTACTGCTGACCTTGGATACCCTAATGCAGTCTACAGAGGAGATGGGCTGGGGGCTGGAGGTCCTGAGGTCTGGGTCTGTCTGGGTCATCGCACAAATATCCTCAGTCAGAATCCGCTCCTTCTGAGGAAGTGAGGTCAGACAGATAGTGCTGGACACTGAATCCAAGTCTTTAGAGCTTTGTGGTTGGCCAACAGGATCTTTGTCCATGGTAACACTGGTAGAGGATGGTTGGCTGGTACCAGGGGACACAGCCTGGTGACCCCACGCATCTCTGAGTACCTCTTCAGTACCATGTGTGTTGTCTGGCTGAGCTGAAGCTAAAGTTTCACTGACTGTACTCTGGGAGAGTCTGGGTGGAGAAGGAGCTTCACCTGAATCAGCTGCAGCATGTTCATGTTGAGCTGCATGTTCATCAGCAGGTGTAGCATGTTGAACCTCAGAGGTTGGTGCTTCAGAGCTGCTGTGTAGCTCCAGGATTTGTGGAGGTGTGTTGCTGTGCTGGGAGCTCTTTGTGACCTCCAGCTGACCTCTTTCAGTTATCCAGCTGTTGGAGATCAGCTGCAGATGTTCCTCAGGATGTTTCAGGTCTTCCCCTGCTGCTGTGTGGAGTCTGGTTATGTCTGCTGGATCCTGCGGTGGCCTCCAGTGGGAGTTGCTGTGAACAGCCAAGGGTCTCTCTTGGGATTCAGCTCCAATGTTGCCATCTTCCTCTACGTCTTCCATGTTGGACGTCTGGTTAAGTGGAGCTTTGAGCTCCTCCAAGACCCGCTCTGCAGCATGTCCTGGTCCTGGTCCTAGCTCACCTCCATCTACCTCATCAATGACACACATGTTGTCTAGGTTAGGCTGGGAGTTTTCCTCAACATCACCCTCTAGTCTTAGCGGGTCCTCTAGGCTGCTATCTCTGGGTGCTGTGTGCTTTTTGATAGGTGAAAGAGTTAGATTCAGTGTTTCCATAAAATACAACTTCCTGTTTGAGTTGTTGTCATCTACAGAAGTATTTGCTTCTGGTCTGGGTTCTTCAGAGGATCTTTTCACATCTCTAGGTTGCTTTTCCCGTCGTCCTTCCTTGGATCCATCGGGTTTCCCTGTCCGTTTATCTCTGTGCTTCTCCTGGTCTCTGCTGCTCTCTTTCTGACTGCTTCTCCTGTGATGCCTGCTCCTGATTTCATCCTCACACTTTCTGTCTACACTTCTCTGATGGTCTCTCTGTCTGCTCCTTTCCCGTTCTCTACTGCCATTACCACGGGGCTTAGTAAACTGATCTGGAGAGGAGCTTCTCTTGTTCTTTGGACTGGACCAACTATCATATTTGTGACCTCTGGGGTTTTTTCTGGACTCTGGGCTGCAGCTCCCCCCTGACTGCTGATTAGAAACTTTAGCATGCTCTATAGAGCTGGTTTTATCTGTTCTCTGAATTTTCCTGCCTTCTCTTCTGTGTTCAGAGGAAACTGCAGAGTGGAGATGTTTTTCTGAAGAAGTTTTAGCTCCGTCTGATCGGCAGTGCCTCCCAACCTTTTCGTGTTTCTTATTTTTGTGAGACTGGGAGTCAAACTCTTTTCCAGTGTCTTTGTCTTCTTTGTGAACTTGCTTTTGCACAGAGTCCTTGTTATGATGGGTACAGTCTCTAAGCCTCCTTTCTGCTGATTCAGACAGTTTACAACTTTGACCTTTAACCTCTCTGTTTCTGGAACTGCACCCATCTACTCCAGGCAGTTTTTCGGCTGCTTCATGTCTTTTTGAGCTCTTATGAGTTGAAGACTTCATGGATCTGCTGAAATGACAAGTTTCCTTTGAGGTAGGCTGAGGAGCATCTGCTGGAGAAGGCTCCTCCTCATACTGGGAATTAATAGGGGGCGCAACAAAAGGAGGAGGAGGAAGACGAAGAGGAAAAGATGAAGGTGGTGAAAGAGTTCTTGTTGAGGAATAGCTGGAGGAAGCTTGAAAAGATGAACGTGGATCCTGGGCTGGTTTTATCTGAGGCTGACGATGACGATTATGATTATGAAATCTTTGGAACCTACAAAAAACAACAAATGCAAATTACATATGAATTTAAAAATGTCAATATCCATCCCAGGGTGCCAGGTCTTTATAAAGTAACACTCACTGCTGAGTCAGCTGCTTGATCTCAGCATCTTTCCGAACTATTTCTTGCCTTGCTGTTCGTAAAAGTGCAGAGATGTTCTTCTTCAGACGATTGTTCTCACTGCTCAAGCCAGTATTCTGTCCATGGAAGAAACAAAACAATGATCATCTTGTGATTATAAAGACCACACACTTTTTAAAATGTCAACTTTTTGTGGGCAAAATTAGACCAAAATGAATAATTTCACAAAATTGTCAACTTTAATGTGCCATTTAACCTGGTAAACTCTATTGAAAAAAACAAACTGAACAAATAAACTAAAATAACATGGATGCATGTGTGTCTTGAGTAGAACCTTATTACACATTATGACATCATGATTTACAAATATTTGTTCAATCTTCCTGCAAAAATACTTGCTGAAACAAACCTGTGTTTCCATCTGCTGTAGTCTTTTGTGCAGTTCTTTTATTTGATTTTGCGCTGCTTCAAATCTGGATTTTAACTACAGAGAGAAAAAAGTGAGATGACTGGTCCTGAACAGGAGGACCTGCAGCTAACAGGTGACTGCAGCTTGTTACCTCAGTGTATGATGTCTCCCTGTTGGTCTGTTCCTCTGCGACTATATCCTCGTAAAGATCCAGAGAGTCTTTGAGCCCAGAACCAACAGAAGGCCACTTTTCTGTAAAGCAAAAAGCAGAACATGCAGTACAACATGTTACATGGTTCCCCCAGTTTAATTTACACCTGCCGGGCCACCTTGCTTTACTTCCCTTGATAAATCATGAAAATCGAAATGATCAGGTTCATTTCAATTTATCATCTGATGAATTGATTTATTTGTTAATGCGACAGGCCTAGATGAAACCCTGAAAAACATTTATCAATGTCTTACAAAACAGAATAAAGTGGAAGAATTCCTTTACCAGTGATGCTGCCAACCCCAGTAGCATCCAGGCCTTCATAGATATCCACAGAGTCTTCGTCAGCCCCAGGGTCCACCGCTGAGGGGACGAACAGGAGGTTTAGTAACGGTTTCAACAACGTATAGCCTGGCTTCAAGCTAATTTATGCACTGTAAAAATATGTCATGCTAAATGCGCCTACTTTCAGTCTGAAACAGCAATACATTTAAATTATTCTCTTAAAATTTTGGAAGACAGGTAAATACAAGACTTCCATCTTATATTGTTGTTAGTGGAAAAGAAATAGTTGATAAAAATGAGATTCTAAACAGTTTAATAACCACTATTGCTATAACATCCCCTTCTGAAACTGAATAAGCTGGATGCCAGTTCTCCCACTGTACTGTATGCTATGACCAACCCAGCCATTTTCATTTAAAGCAGTAACAGCACCAAAAGATGGATTCCTGTGCCTTCATCCTGCATAAACAGAAGCTTTTAATAATACATATTTCTCACGGAATACTATAAATTGCATCGTTTTTGTCTGTAGTAACTGGGTCAAACGCCAGAACGATCTTGTGATGTAATGAGGATAAGTTATTACCCTCATTAGACCCACTAATAACCCTCAGTAGTGGGTTATTAGTGGGGCTGAGTACCGGGAGGTTGTCTCATGTGTCGGTCCTGTAGTGACATAAACATGAACAATTTTAGAGAAATTCCCAGAATGAGACCTTGAAATTAGGCCTGTCTCTTTAAGAACCTCCTTCTAGTACCACCACTTTCATCATGTCATCACAATAGCATTTATCTGCTATGCTGTTTTACAAAGGTTTTTTTAGTCGTTGGACTGAGAAACAGTTCAAACAATAACCCACTAATGACTAATGAGGGTTATTAGTGGGTCTAATACAGTCTAAGAGAGTGAACCCAAAAACCTCGTCTCAGTTCGGTTGAATTAAACTCTGACATGGTTCGAATGCAGTGTGAATGCAAGCGGACCGGACACCACTCCAAAAGCAGGAAGCTAACTATACTGCAGTGCATTCTGGTCAATATACTCTCTACTCTCCAGGTTAGCAGAGACGTTGTGTGGGCAGTAAAGCCGACACATGAAGCCAGGAAAAGCAGAGTATAAGTGGTTGGTTGAAACCTACTTCTCATTTTTCCTTTGCTGTGATTTTTTAAACCTTCAATAAATGACAAAAACAAGACTAAATGCCTCGTCTGTTTGTAGAATGTGACAATATTCAGAACAATCATCAAATTGGATGAAATATTTCCCAAAGTTCAGGAACCAAATAAACAAATTTAACAGTGGCAATTATGTAAAATTCAATTAGTGATTTTTGTGTTGGTTTTTGTGCTGCTTAGTTCCTTCTTTCATCTCGACAGAAACCAAACTGTTTATAGATTTATATCTGTTCAGTACCAATAAGTTAAAATATCACAACAATCCTTGGGAAAAACCAGATGTGACTTACAATCAGAGGCATCAAACGTCTCCATCCTTTCAATCTGCTCTGCTTCTTTGTGAAAACCTAGTAATGATAAACAAAAAGCCAATATTAACCAAAAACTGCTCAGAATTGTTAAAGAATAGTAAAATCTTGTAACAATAAAACGGTGTTTAAGATCCTCCACAGTGAGTAAAGAACAGCTGCAGGAGCAAACCGCTCTGGAGCCTGACAGGTTCTGACCAGGTTCTGACCAGGTTCTGACCTGGTGAGAAGAACAACCAGGACAGTCTGAGCTCCAGGTGGGAGGCTGAGAGCAGCAAACTGTCTCCTTAATAAACACAAGTAGAGTTGGACAAAAACCCTCCAAAAAACAAAACAAAACTCCAAAACTCTTGTAGAGCCAACTCATGGTGGCTCTACAAGATTTCAATTTAATGACAGCTTTTTGACATTCTTAATCTATTTTGTTTAATAAATCGTGACAAGGTGGGATCTGATTTTCCACATTTGTAAATAATTGTTAGTTTGACTCTCAGACTTCGCTCATGGAAGAAAGCTCCGTTTTCCAGGGTTAGCAGGTTTCTGGTTCCATGCAGGTTCACAGGCCTGACCGGAAACAGATCACAGCCCTGACCGGAAACAGATGACAGGCTCAGAGATCCGTTACCGTAAAGCAGCTTTGGTGTTGCTAAGGTTTCCAGAACGGAACGTTGCTTGTCACATGGCAAGGAAATATTTCCCTTAAAATTATATATATCAGCTAAATATCGACCTGTAAATGTTAATGCTAATAACACTGATATAAATTATCACTAACAAAACAAGCTTTGGTCACAAAGCCACAGTTGGCAACTACGGTCGCAGCACAACAATCCTTAAGCCTTCTGACCTTCATAGATGCCACTAAAACATCCGCTGAACCGTCCCTGCTATGTCAGCCTCACCTGCCTGAGTTTTCCTCGGTACCTTGTTGATATTTCCAAGACCAAAGTGGCGCCAACGCTTCATTAGACAGGAAGTAACATTTTCCCGCGGTCTGCCGACTCGCTGCTGCCTCCTTCCAACAGGACAAACCTTGTCAAAGTGTCAGTCGAAGCTCTCAGACAGACTCCAACTCTAGAGAACCTTCCGCATTTCCTTCCCCAGCCACAGCAGGTGAGTCCGGCTGGCGGCAGCAGGTGAGTCCGGCTGGAGAACAAACTGCTCAACTGGCTGGTGACGCGCTATCCGGTACGTCATCAACAGGCGACACAGAGAGAGGGTGGAGGAGCGGAAGTTCACCCGGAAACAGTCATACTTCACCTCACGTGGATTTTAATAGCAGTAGTGGAAACGTGCTTTTGTGTTTTGTTACAGGAACTGGTGATGAGCCGCGAGCTTTGCTTCCATTGAGTGTCTACACGTTTAGGAAGCTGCCCATAAGGCGCGCGCTTGTTTTCATTACATCCTGCTCGCGATCCGGTGATGGAACATCTAGAAGTGAATCTGTCATCTCTGGCCATCATATCCAGACATGTGGAGAAGAGTCACAACCAGATCAGCCAGTATCTGTCCAAGCAGGTGAGCAGCTGATGGCGTCATGGAGACGGTGTGTTTTATTGTTTCCATAATATATCAGGTTGTCCTGAACCACAGTCCCTCCTTTCAGGGCATCACATCCCCTGTTCACAGCCCAGCATCACGCGGTGGATGTGCGGATTGTTCAGCGTCATGGTTGTTTTGGAGCTATGGCTGCTTTTCTGTCATCTCTGTAAACCTGAGGAAACTTTGGGCATTAAAACCTGTTTCTGAACATCTCAACAGCCATTCAATGTACTGCGTCCCTCTAATCTTGCTTCCTCAGTCTGATGCTCACTACATCAGGAAATGGCTGAATGCTATTAGTTACTACATGTGATTGACTGATTTGCAGTTATGTTAGCAAAGAACTAAACAGTTCTTGTAATTATATGTGATATTGGGCTGGGGGATATGAGAAAAAT
Organism: Micropoecilia bifurca; assembly: GCA_903067075.1. Classification (NCBI taxonomy): domain Eukaryota; kingdom Metazoa; phylum Chordata; class Actinopteri; order Cyprinodontiformes; family Poeciliidae; genus Micropoecilia; species Micropoecilia bifurca. The sequence goes on from CAEGAF010060526.1 coordinate 19,200, forward strand.
GTAATATCCTGATATATGTTTGCCATATCACCCTAACCTAACCTAACCTAACCTAACCCTATCACGATAAATCGCGCTATTTTTAAATGAGATCCAAACTAGACTTGCAGTATGACGTCACCCATGCAAGTTCCCGCCCACATTTCCCTGCTAGACTTAAATGTAATGTCAAATAAAGAAGGGATGCAGTGTTTTGCTATGAACTGTCTACACTAAGACTAGATAACATGGTGAAAAAGTTTTAACTAAGAAAAAAATAGTGAGGGAGAAGGAAGTAGGCGGGAACGGACCGGTACCGGTACCAGTAAAAGACTTAGAGGTGTCAGTAGAGCAGCTGTCTGTAAAGAATCAGTGGGTCACTGTGCAGCCCTGACTGATTAGTTTTTCAAGAATAATCTAAAACACAATTTAATCAGTTAATAAATCGCTTTCCCCCCATTTCATATTGTTTCTGAATTGTTCTTTACCAGAGCAGGTCTCAGCATTAAGTGACAAACTGAACGGAGCCAGGAGGCTGAGAGCAGCAGGTCCTCTGGCTCCTCATCAAAACGTTTATTAAAGAACAAAACGTGTTCAAATTAATGACCCAACAAAAATAATAATCTCAGTAATTATTGTTTCAAAAAGGTGTTGCGCAATTCTGTGTTTTTTGGTTCCATTATCAAAATAACAGCAGAGCAGGAGTTTAAAATGAACTAATCAACCACCGCTGTGTTCAGGGAGGCTTATTGATAATGCAAATGTTTTTAAAGTAATCTCTGCTGGCTTGAAGGCAGTTGCCACAGCAACGGGTGTGCTTGAATGACAGAGTAAAAAGGTGCAAGTGGTTTAGAGTTGATCACCTGTTCAGTTATTTTACCTTTGTTTACCTTTGCTGTGGCTCATCATAGCCGCTGTAGTTTCTGAACGTTCAATAAACACAAACTTGGACTAATGACCTCGTTCTCTGGGAATATAAGTCATTCACAACAAACATCAAACATGGTAGAGCTGGGCTAATGATTATCCCTCTGTCTGGACACAGGATCAATAGAACCAGTTTAAAAGCTAAAATGAATGGTTATATGCCAGACATGGAAAACTGGGATGACTCCTTGCTATGATGTTCAGGATTTAGGTCTCATGGCATCTCAAGGTGTCAACATGGCAGCCAGTGGACTGAAGGACATTCAGCTTTACTTTATAACACTTCAAGCCGCTTTTATGGCTTCTCAAAAAAATTCAATAATTCAATATACTTTTGTCATAGTACCCCAAGAATTTAAAACTACTTTCACCCCTGGAAGTAGGTCAGTTATGCTTGACCTTAACAAACTTAGATGTGCTGTGGAATAAAGTGCCTTTTGGTTCAGCTTAAAAATAAAAAAGGCGACATAAACACAAACTGGCTGCACAGTGGCACAGTTGGTAGAGCTGTTGCCTTGCAACAAGAAGGTTCTGGGTTCGATTCCGGGCCCCGGCCTTTCTGCATGGAGTTTGCATGTTCTCCCTGTGCATGCGTGGGTTTTCTCCGGGTTCTCCGGTTTCCTCCCACAGTCCAAAAACATGACTGTCAGGTTGATTGGTCTGTCTAAATTGTCCCTAGGTGTGAGTG
>CAEGAF010060541.1:0-28698 GCA_903067075.1 Micropoecilia bifurca
TGCATAGCTTGACATGGAAGTTGGTCTCCACCTACTGGCAAATATCAAAGTGATGCTTCTAATAAAAAATAAAAAATAAAAAAAGCCAAAATGTACAAAATTTAAAAGGTGTGGGAAATAATAGACTTACAGGGTCATAATGACATTGATTTCATCTTTTCCATTAAAGCAGCACATAAATCCTAACCTTGACAAATATTTTCCAAAGTAGAATAAAATCTAAATCAGACTATCGTGAACTTGTAAAAAGATTCAGGTTCTTTTGCCTTGATTAGAAAGCAAATTTCTTATAAAATAATAAATCACACAAATAATGACATAATGTGCATGTAAATGTGCATGTTACATGTACATTTCTGTTCTCTTTTTGTGGAGGTGGGGGTAAGTTAATATTTTAAATTTTGGACAGAACTTTGGGTGGGAGGATTTTTATAAAGTGTGCTGACTGATTGATTTAAATGTAACATGATTTTCTCTGCAGGAAGAGCTTGGTCCTGCTAGGTGTTTGTCTTTTAACCACTCAATTTCTCCTACAGGGATAAAGGGTTGAGCCTTGTTGGGGGTAAGTAAACTTTGGATTCTGGGATTGTAGTGATATGTTCTTAATCGGTATGGTATTTTGAATGTGTTTATGACTTTCTATTAAAGTAATCTCATTTTCGATATTTGGCCATATCTTTTAAAATATGTTCATCTTAAGCTCCATCGTGAGTTTAACCAAAAAAGTAACAACTTTTAGTTAAAGTAATTTAACTTTCAGCCTTCCATGTTCACTTTAATCAGATGGGAAAAGACAGCTGGCACCTCAAAGTTGTGTGGATTTAGCAAGCTCACAAATTAATGAGGGGGGAAAAAAACTCAAATTACAGCAGGAGTGAATCTGATCAATTATTTCCCAAGGGTTTGGTTTTAAGCCCAAATAAAGGGCCTAGAAACAAGCACGTAACAAATAATGCTGAAGTGCACATCATCACTTAGAAACTGTCTTTGCTGTGGAGGCAGTTTAATATTTTTGCTTCACAGCATAGAGCACAAACGTAACTATAATATTGTGAAAATTTAACATGGAAATGTTGCAAAAATTACAGATGTTCAGGATGATTAACTTGGATTATGGTAAAACCTACAGCAGATTAAGAGAACTTTACAGACTGTATATAAAGCAATCAGAGGATGCATATAGAATAATCAAGTTAACTCACATTTATTTATACCAACACATTTTAAAATGGGATGTTTACTGAAACGTTGCGTACAACATTAAGAAGAAACAATGGCAAATCAAAGCATATGTAGAAAACAATAACATCTGCAATTAAAGGGACAAAAGGCAATGATAGAAACTTAAACCCAAGACAGAGCTATAATAAACAAAAGCTAGTTTAGTTTTATAACCCATTAAAAGACTTTATGTGTCGCTGTGTCTATAGGAAAACATGCAAAACCCAGTAAAAACCCATGGAGTAAAGCTAAATCTAAACACTGGAACAATATGCCAATGCTTCAGAGAACTAACCTGCATCAAAGAAAAATCCCCTTCTTTAACTGCCTTTTAGTTTCAACCTAAAAGTACCTTGGGAGTAAGCCTGTAAAAAGCATATTACAAAAACAACATCCTGCATGGTATAAATTTAAAAGGCAATTATGTTTTATGTGAGCTAAAAAATAAACAATTCATCTTTAGATCACTGCTAATTGTAATGTCATTACTAAGTAGCAACAATTCCAACAAGGAGCATGTAATGTTATGTTTTCTATTGAAGGCCGTAAATAAAGAGAAAACAAACAAGTGGGAAAGGTAAGCGTTCTAAAATGACACTTCCACTTCACCTATTGTAAAAACCATGGTTGTGACTCTGTCAAAACTACACAAACACAATCAACAAATCTTGATTACCAGTTTGTGATTTCTAGATTTCTTTCGTTGTTCTGACTTTCTGCACAAGAAGATTAAGTTTCTAACCAGTCACAATCATCATCAGAAAAGCCTAAGCATCATTACACACTTGATGAAACCGTCAGCCCAAATGCTGAAGTCACGGCAAGGTGAATATTTTGGTGTCCCAAGAAAAGCATAGTAAAGCATGAATACGAAAGGCTGTAAATGCATAGATTACAGTAATTGGTTACCTATGGAAGACAACAGCAAATACACTGAAACGTTTCAGGTTGAATGTAAAAAACTGATTTATTATATTTTATTGAAAATAACCAGCTTTTAAACATTCTACAGAAAACCTTTCAAAACAGGTTTGATCAGTCATCCAGCCCTCCCCCAGCCCAGTCTTTCCTGCTGTTATTCCCTCATCTTTGACGACTGCCTGATTTTCTTCTCAAGACTTCACACCGCTCAGCTCTCAGTCAACCCCCTTTCACTTCAGAGGACTCCACCCCACTGCCTGCGTTCCCTACCTTCATCGTATCCCTTTCTGCACTTAAGGTGAGGAAGGAGCTATGAAAGATCAAGGTGCAAAAGGCTACAAATCTGGATGGCGTCAGTTCCAGGCTCCTGATGTTTGGCGCTGATTAACTGTATGGCATCCTGGGTAACATATTCATCCCGAGTCTGAAGAAAAAAATGTATATCTGTGCAAAGCCTCATGTGTGGTACTGGTATCAAAAACCAAACATCCTCAGTCATTTACACCTCCTGGTACCTGCTGAAGATCACCTAGTAGCCTGGCATTGGGATGGATGATGTTATTATCTACTTCCTGAACTGAGCTCTGACCCACCTGGAAAAGCCTGAGGAGGATCCCTTCTTTGATTTCTCCAGCACTTTCACCATCATCCTACCGAGGCTTCTAAGCGACAAGCTTGAGCTGTCAGCAGTGGACCACTCTCTGTCCCAGTGGATACTGGACTACCTCACTGGCCCCTATGCAAGGACACTGGGCTTTTTTTCCTGACAGAATGGTCATAGGGAACGGTGCTGGCACCATTGATCTTCACCCACTAAGCTGCAGACTTTTCTATTAACTCTCCATGCTGGCATCTACAAAAGTTCTTCTATGGCATTACCATAGTCGCCCTCTTCACAAGTGAGTACGGAACTTTGTGAACTGGTGCCAGCGGAACCATCTCCTGATCAACACGGCTAAAACCAAGCAGCTGGCGGTGGATTTTCACACCACACTGAGACAAATGACTGGACATTGAGATAGTAGACTTTTATAAGTACCTAGGTGTTGACCTGAATGATAATCTGGACTGGACTAACAACGCTGATGTTCTTTTCATGAAAAGTCCAATCAGACTCCTTTGGAGTGCAGGAGGTGCTTCTTCCAAGAATCTGAGCCAACATCAGCAAAGCTAGTAAGTTGGTGTAGTAGCTTGTGAAACATTTGAGAGGAAATGTTTAGATGAGCTCATCAGGAAGGACAACTCTGCGCTAGGATCCCCTCTCGACCCAGTGCAGGTGGTGGAAGACAGAAGAACTCTGGCTAAGATAACATCACTGTTGGACAATGTCTCCCGCCCCATGAACTCCATGAAGCAGTTGCTGAATTGGAGAGCTCCTTCAGTGACAGATTGCTGAATCCTCGGCACATAAAGGAGCATTTCCATAGATCCTTCCTCCCAGTAGCTACCAGACTTTAATCATCACCGCTCCCAAGTGTTAACATACATGCTAGTGTTTGCAGTTTATCTTAAGACATTTCTGCTGTTATGTGCAATTTCAGTGTGTGCAATATTTATATAGCAAAGGACTGTTTGCTGAGCAATAGAATTTGTTATGAACTTATATTGGTCATGCCATTACCCAAAATGCTTAATGTCACAGAGTGATAGAAGCAGTGATAAGAAAGAGTGGAAAAGTGGAAAATATGGATAACTGACATTTACCAGTATTTTCACCATAGCAAAATTTTCTAAATCACAGGTGAAGAAAACTAATGATTAATTTCTGACCTCATCTTCATGCACAAAGTTTTATCTAAATTATAGCATCGAATTCACACAGGCAGCCATTCTGGGTATAGCTATAAATGGGTATAATCTCCATGCCCACATAAACCCTTCCTGCCCACCAGCATCTATCCAAGACAGAAAAGCATAACAAAATCACGAATCCTTCTTAAGAAGTTTTCTTTAAAGCTTCTTAAGTTCTAAGGCAGCACTCACTTTGGAGTTCACGTGGATCGAGTGGAAGGTTTTAATTCAATTTTAGCTACAGCAGGTCGCCTGTAAAGTTACTGCAATTGTACTCTTGCAAATAGTTTGCTCATGTTTCCGTCAGAACTGAAGATATAGCTTAAAAAGGAAAACATGTCAACTACTACTTCAAATATAAAGAGAGTGTTATGGCTCAAATCCTTTCTTATAGCATGATGAAACATGATATAGACCTTTAGATTAACTACTGGAATTGCAGTGTTTCAAACAAGCTTCACATATTGCATCTAGTTTCTTACTTTCATAAAGAAAACTTCAGTCAGGACTGATTTTATAATACACTAATGGATTTGCTTTTGCACTACTTCTGCCACGAAGATCTATATAGGAACCTTGAGTGCAAATGAGTCACCACTGTGAAAAATATAATGCTAGCATGAATCCCATATGTTGTACGCTAACCTCCCAAGAAACAACGATTACATGAGACTGGTACCAAGTGTTATTAAAATTGAACCGGCGTGACCATCAATCCGAAAACAGCACAGACCTGATATCACAAGACATGGGATACCCCACCTCTATGTAAAACAAAATATAATGTCAGTTCTCATATGGATGCATTTCTTTATACATTCAAAGTAAATATTTATTTATTCTCCAACATGTATTCATTGTTTTTTGCCATTAACATTCAGTAGAAAACACTTACTGTAATAACCATACAGCACAGTGGCTTCGATTTGTCCTCTTGTCTCATTGTTTGCAGCCCATTGCTGGAAAAAAGAAAAAAAAAATGTTGAGCTTCATAGAAAGGCAACATGTTACAACAACAGACAAGAGTTAGTTTTAGAATGAGAGAATGTGATTAGATAAACATAAGAACACGCAAATTACTGACTAAAGCAATGTGGAAGGAGGTCGTTTCTGCCACGATAATAAGTATACAAGGTAAATTAAGTCAAAAACTTTTAATTTAGCTTCTTCAGACTACAGCACATGTCTTCAGAAATTAGGACCTTTGTTCCTGTGTGAATTATAGCTTCTTCCTCTCAAATCTATGTCAGCATAGCAGTTTTTCACTGTGAATTGTGACTCTTTTACCAGCTTCAGCAATCAGCTGATTGTTGTTTTTGTTCTTGGGTTCCTAAGCACATTTCACACCAAACTATGTTTATCTGTGGGACACAGAATCCATATCCACAATGTTTATACTTGTGGATAGTTGTTTCAACAGATGAACCACATTAGTGTAGGTCTGCAAAGCTCTTCCTGATATATTTTTTTTTTTTTTTTTTTTTTTACGGTTTTTGCATGATGTCATACAAAGAGTGTTTATGTGCTTTTGGGACAACCCCCAGTTAGCTTGTATGTCGTGAATTAAACAATCCTAACTGACCTACAACAGGAAAGATTTAGTCATACATAAAGTCAGACAGTGAGAAATAAATTTATATATTTTTTACACTTTGTATTTAATCATTTGGTTTCAACTGCAAATGCTTGATTTTGGAGAAAATATTGTTATCCTCATACGTTACACAAAAATATGAAAACAGATTTTTTTTTTTTTTTATTTGAATTCAACCAAAAACAAAGCAGCAATCAAAGCCGTTTGTTGGTTGGTTATTTGTTCAATCTATGGCAAAGATCCTCAAATTCAGGCCTGGAGGGCCGGTGTCCTCCAAGTTTTCGAAGTGTCTCTACTTCAACACAAATGAGTTAAATAATCAGGTCATTGGAGAGCTCTGGAGAACTTGACTGCATACATAGGAGTTAATTCAGCCATTTGATTGAGGTGTGTTGAATCAGAGACACATTTAAAACATGCAAGACACCAGCCCTCAAGGCCTGGATTTGAAAACACATGTACAGGAAGAAAATAATGGATTAAGAAATACATTTAACTTTTACCTTTTCAAGAAAAAATTAACAAAGAACAATTTGTCATTAAAAAAATAATAAATGTTAACAACTTGAAACTGATTTTATGGTGGCTCTTAACAGAACAGACACTGACCTTATAGGTACCATTGGGATACTTCATGTAGGACACTAGGAATATGTCCACTGGGAGGAGAGCTGAGGTTATCAAAGCTATGGCCAATGCACATATTGCTGTGATTGTTGAAACAACTTCACTATCTTGTCGACTCTGAAATTTGCGAATGTAGATCCAGCAGAAAGCCAGAATCACCTGGAAAAAATAAGAAATATAAATTTGCAGTGAAGATAATTCAGAAATATTACAGTACATTCAGTGAAAATCACAGAAAACAAAAGCAAATATTGAAAGTTTGTTTTTTAGCTTCCTTCATGTGTACAAAAAAATTTATATAAATCAAACAGGAAAAAAGAATATTAGATAAAAGGATTTATTTATGTGAATTAACATAAAGAATGAGAAAATGTGAAAAAAAATATTGAAATGCTGTGAATAAAGAAGAAATGTCAAGCAGCATGTGGAATGTGTAAGATTAGGAATAAACCAAAACAGCATTGCATATTTTTATTTTTAAATTAAAACTAAAATAACTGAAAAGATTCAACTTTTCAAGATTGAAGTCAATTTTTGGAGACATAGTAAATAACACAGCAAGTGTGGTGACAGTACTACGTCAGCATTTTGAAAAATATACAAATTCCAGATATGATGGTGGACTCAAGCAGCAGATGTTATTATTAGAATCCAGCAAAACAAAATTATGAAACTGGAAGATTCAATGTAATCAAACTTTATTCAGAAGAGAGCGGTTTGACCTTTTGCCCAGACACGCTTTCAGGTTGCAAAAAAGCGCATGGATAGCAGAGTAGAAACTAGAAAGGAATGTCATCAAAGTGTTGAAACAAGTGGGGAGTCCAGACGTCTACAGATACAGAGAAGCCTATCTGAAGCTGTTCAGAGCCAACAGATTTTCCAGAATCAGTAACAAAACTGTGGTTTAAAAGAAAACAAAAGAGTGACTGATTTATACAAAGCAGAAATGCATTATTATTTTTGTTGAAATTACTTTACAAAAATTTCACGTAGGTTTAAGTAAATTAAACAATCCAGTGACACCATTTTATCAACAGACAACCCACAATTTTAAAAAAGAGAAACTTTGCCAGGCGTTAAATTTAAACCTTCAAAATTGCAAGGTCGTATTCTAGACACAAACTGCTGCAAGTGAGGACACTGCTAACAACAGCTACTTAATATCAAGGTCTGCCATTCACAGGCAAGATCAATCAATTAAAGGCCTGCAGCTTTAAGCCTCTGGCTGCTTGTTTTGCCAGGTAATGACGCAGGCTTTGCATCCAAATAAGAGATGAGTCTGAAAAGTGGGCAGAGATACAAAGGTAATTTGTTCACGACAATGAATTCCTTTCTCAGCAGCGTGACTGTGAATGACATCAGAGGAAATAACGCCTAAATCTTGACGAAGATCCTCCACAGGCGCATATTTTGCTAAGTAATAAAACAATTAAACATGAATAGTCGTAGGTTCGTTCGGGAAACTGCAACGTTTCATGTTGTTGTGACTTTAACGATTTAAAAGAAGACAAATACCAAGTCCAACAACGAAACGTTTAAAGAGCCTGAAAGTGTGTCATGGCTAAAGCCAATCCAAAGCCAGTAGTGACGTTAATAGGCTGAAGCTACATTGCGTAGGAAGCACAATATAAAACCGAATTAATCGTCGGAAAAACGAGTCTAATTAAAATATATAGCAATTTATAAGGGGACCAAAAGTGATGTTAATGTGCTTACCAGGAGAACAACTGTGAAAATTGACCATCCGATCACAGACTCTGAGAGTAGAGACTGAGCCGCCATCTTTACTTCCTGTAATAACAAACCCACGTGTTCCATGTTACGTCACCAACGTGCGTGCTGCAGCTTGCGTAAAGTCTCCGCACTTGGAACAGACTAATAGCCTGAGACTTGTACTGAGCCAGGTGTCGAAATAAAAGCAAAGCTGGGGGAAACCAGTTTAGTCAAGAGCGTAAACGTAAATGTATGAACATTATTAGGTTACAGAAAAGGTAATAAGTCATTATCTCGATTCAACAAGTTGAAAAGTTGAAAGATTACAAGGAAGACTGTAAGTAAATTGTTGTAAAATTACACAAGTCATTGTTTCATTCAATGGCAGAAAATCAGGCAATATGGTATGGTCCTAATTGTGAACAAAGGTCACAGGTGATCCAAAGTGTTTTATTTATTTATTTATTTATTTATTTATTTATTTATTCATTTTTATACAGGAATAGCTAGTCTATATAATTTTAAAGACTATACATTAAAGAAACATTAAACACAAGTAATATGGCAAATTATTAAAGCTAGACAAGGACAATAAATATAGGAAAGTAAAGCACTTATTTTGGTTGTCACTTTACAACATATGTTCTTTCTGTCTGCATCTTGTGTTTTTTTCACATAAAATACAAGAAAATTCATGTTTAAGGTTTGCATTTAAATACAACACTAATCCACAAAGACAGGTAATACTTTCTAAAAGCATTAAGACACCTGAAAGATTTTCATATTTTATCTTGTCACAACCACAGACTACAATGTATTAACAATGACAAATGTTTCAATATTTCCAGCAAATAAAACTGAAAAGGTGGGTGTACATTATGTTCTTGTTACTTTCCTTAAAAAAATTGAAGGCAAAATGTCTGCATCTGTATGTGATTTAACCTCAGAAAAATACAGCTGTTCTGTGGAGTCTTTGGAGGTTTGTTAGAAAACATCAGTGAACAAAGAACACTATAAAGACCAAGAGACACACCAGACACATCAAAGTTAAGCTTGGGGAGAAGTTGAAAGCAGTGATTATGGTATAAGACAACAATCCAAACTTTGAGAATATTCCTGAACACTTTTAAATCTGTTTTTTAAAAAAACAGGAAGACCATTGTACAGCTGAAAACCTACCAGGACATGCTCATACACCTAAACTGACAGGTCCAGCAACACCCTTGCAGGGCCTGTCAGCGATTAGAGGGTTGCAGAGATCCCCAGCATATGTGGGAGAATATGTTGACAGCAGGGAAAAAAATCTATGCAGTCCACAAATGGGGTTTTCACGCAAGGGTGGCATAAAGAAAGCCATTGTTGTAACAAAGGCAGGAGTTTCATTTACAGTTTCCCATATGAGATACAGGAACAGATATCAGAACACAAAAGTAAAATTGTTTTGGCTTTCAAATCTGAAAACTCTAATATTCTGAACATAATTCACATGGAGAATCCTGCAATGGTAGCATCATGCTGAGAAGATTATTTTCCTTAGAAAGGACAAAGAAACTGGGTAGAGTTGGTAGAAAAATGTAACATTTTTAACCACTATTTTACCAGAAAGTCCCTTAAGACAAAATCTGTTTTTCAAATGAGACCTGGCCAAGATGCACATTGGTTTACAGTATACAAAACAAAAAATAAAAAACACAGGCAAACCATCATAAAATTTAGTTGAGTGCACCCAAAATAAACTAACAGAAACAAAGGACTAAGACTTCATAAAATAATTTAAAATTAAAACATGTTTTGCAAAATAAAACTCTTCAGTAGCACAAAATACACATCACAGAATACAGGTGGGCATAACTTCAATAGGGGTAAATTATTTAAAATATGAAGCTAAATTGAAAACAAATAAGTCAGTATAAACTAAAGTAGATCTGGAATGTAAAATACTGAGCCTGTAGATGTATTCAATTTGCATTTGATTTGTGGTTGGAATTATGAGGCACTTCCTGGCATTTATCCGTTCCAATGCCCCTCTTTCTTGGATGTGCATGATTTTCAGGGAGCTGAAATGTTATTGGATTTCTTGTAAGATTCATTATTTTAGTTTACCGGCATTCAAACTGTGTGTTGTTGGCTTTAGTCATTCCGGAGCAATAGTGTATTACCCTGATTATTGTTTTTTATCCTGCTGTTCTTCTGAAGTGTTTTATCAGACATCAAAATGTGTGAAACATTTGTCTGCAAGTATTCTTTATTCTGCCTTAAACAATAATTTAATTTTAACAACTGCTTCACAGTGTTGCGGCATAATGCAGTTACATATTTATGTTTTACAGTAAAAATGGACTTTCAGCAACTTAGTGGCAAGCAAACTAAAGGTTAATCACTAAAGGCTGAAACATAATGTATAAATTTGAATAAAATATGCAGTATTGGCCAAAAGGTCATCTTAACTGTAACTCTTGAGAAATAGTGAGCTGTTGTTGAAAACATCATTATTTTCAGGTCTCTTAAAAAACCTTATTTGTGTTTAGCACATTGATTTCTGTATTATGTTTTTGTTTTATTTAATGTATTCCTCAACTTATAGTAGTAAAAAGTCACACATACTCAGAAGATTTTTTTTATCTGGTAGATAAAAAACTATTCTTTTATCTGTTAGACTTTATTACAAAACTGAACTGAGATCACCGATTGTGTTTAATGCTGAATGTTCAATTTTGTGTTGAAATTTTGTATAACTCGTGTTGTTCTTTTTCAAATCTGACTTCCTGTTTGCACTTATAGAGCGTGGCATTTTTATTCAGTTTTTTGCGAAGTACCACATACTCAGATAGACTGCACGGACATCTATTTTAAATTTTACCTTACCTGCATATTTATACTGCAGACTCAAATCTTTTAAGTCTCTCACAGTGTTACTTCAGGGATTACGCGTCGCAGATTGTCCAATTAATTCTGACCAGCCTCCTTTACTCTATGAAAACCATCCCCATAGCATAATGCTACCAAAATTATGTTTGTTGGTTGGGAGTTGTATGCTCAGGGTGATATGCAATATTAATGTTTACACATGGCTCACAAATCAGGTTGAGAGCCATGGGTTTGGTAGGTTTGTAGTTTGCAGTTGTGCCAAACGCTTTTGCATTTATGGATAATGGCACACTAAACCTAGAATTCTTTTCTTTAACTCAACTTTACTTGACACTTCTTCACATCTACATCCATGACCTGTCTGCTATTTTCTTTGGTCCTTATGTTTTCTAGTAAATTTGTGAATTCTTGACAGAACACTGTTATTTATGCTGAATACAAACGCAGCCAAGATTTTGCAGGTTTTAATTTTGGGGGACAAAAATGCAAAGTAAACACTATTTCAATTTATGTGGTTAATTAACTGCTTTAATAAAATAAAAACATAAGATGAAAACAAAGTAGAACTGATGTAAAATTAAAGTTTGAATCGCATGTTGTTATTAGTGTGATCCCTTGATATTTCTGTATTAATTTTTTGTAGAAACATAGTGGAAAAAATTGTTTCAGCTTAATCAATTAAGTATTTATAATTTATTTCTCTTTATAGAAATATAAAATTCTTGTTTGGTCAAATGTATGTCTCTTAATTCTTAATTTATCTGTTGTATTGGTAACTACGGATTAGATAAAGAGAAGTAGTCGTGAATGATACAACATGAGCTTGAAACCAATAAATATTTAGTGACGAAAAAGAGCCAGACTTCACTCTAATGAGGTTACCATGAATTTATATTATTTTATTAACCTTGAGAGAAGGTCAAATTTGTTGCTACGACACAAACAATGTTACTGTATCTATTTATTGTATTAAACATTTTACCTCCATGCCCTTGGCTTTCCTGCACAGGTGAGCTCTCTGAAATAGTAAACAGAGTTCTTAATGGTTGTTGTATTTTTGATGAACACATGAAAGGTTATCTTGGCACACAGATAATGTGAAATCTTTGTCTGATCCTTTGCCATATGTCAACACAGTAAATTGTGAGGAGAAAGAGACAGGTGTTTTGCCTCAGAACCTTTTCAGCAATAATGGAATGATTCAGCCAGAGAAAGAAGGAGCACACATGCAAAAGCAAACCACGGTTAGCCACAAGTGTTTGCTGAGCTTATGTTCAGGCATAGTCAGTTAAAATATGATGTTGCATCTGCTGAAATAGATACTATGCTCAGCAAGAAGAGTCTTTCATTTGTCCCGTGGATCTACTTTCTCTGGAGTCCATTTACGTAAGCAGGATCGGTTGGGCACCATTCTTGTTTGTTTTAGCGGATAAAGCGCTTTTATCCTATTTGATGGTGTTGGATCAGTTTACTTGTAAATTTCTGTTACTGTCTAATATGTCAAAACATTTAATGGTGATCATTTGATCATAATGAAAACTGTTCATACTTAATTGAATGGTGTAGAGACAAACTGCTAAAGTAAAAGACCATAAAATATTAGGGAAAATAAATTATATAATTACTATTTTTGGACTTACTAAGTATAAACTAAAGTACTGACCAGCACAAATTCAGCATATGATCTACTCCACCTGTTAGGTTCCATTATCACCTCTGATGATAGTGGGTCCTGACGAATGAATGTTTCTTGTTGACATAGCTCTTTATGAAGATTGCATGAATGTTTGGATAGCCACATTAAAGAGATAAATGAAAACCGTCTGTCAAGGGATTATTGCCATGAAAGATTATATTGCACAGAGCTTTTTCTTTCTCTCTTCACAAACTGATAGATGGCTTTACTCAAATACGTTATTGCTGTCGTGGCAAAAGGAAAGTACAGTCTCTGTTAGTTCCAAGGTTTTAGTGTATTAATAATCTTGCCTTTGCACAATTTTAAAATAGTCTAAATCCAACATCAAGGCTCCCAAGCAACACAGATTTAAAAATCCACGACATAAAATCATAAAAAGTATCATTACAACAAGGATATAAGATAAATTATCAAACGCTTAAAGAACTTCTATTGGACAAAATGTGTTTTTTTATTAGACATTAGCATGGTAGTTTAAAATAAAGTAGTGCATAATTATAAAACAGAAGTAAAATATATGTGGTCTCTAAAATTACTTACAATAAAAGAATCTGAAAGTCGTGGTGGGATTTTGTATTTAGACCCATATTTAACTGCTGCAATTCCTTATGTTTATGCCTCTACCTTTTCTGCATATCTAAACACATACTTTTACTTGTTTCCTGCTTAAATAAGCTAAATCCCCTTCACACTGAATAGAGAGTCGGTGAGTAAAACATTTTAAACTGTTTCCTCAGAATCTCAGTCTGGACTTTAACTAGATCATTCCAACTCTTAAACTATTCCATCGTAACTCTGGTTGTTGGTTTGGATATTATTCAGCTTTATGGAGAATATCTACAACACCCTCATGTCTTCTGCTCCATTTAACAGATTTATTTCCAGTTACCCTGTATTGATCTCTGAGATACTCTAACAAGCTTCCCTGTCCTTGTTCAGTTCAGCATCCTGATACTGCCATCATCCTGTTTTTACCACAGGGATGCGTTTATTTTATGTGCAGAATTTCTGCAAAAATAAAAAAACGAAAGTTGAGTCTTT
Source organism: Micropoecilia bifurca (assembly GCA_903067075.1). Lineage (NCBI taxonomy): Eukaryota > Metazoa > Chordata > Actinopteri > Cyprinodontiformes > Poeciliidae > Micropoecilia > Micropoecilia bifurca. Next base: position 13,473 of record CAEGAF010060541.1, read on the forward strand.
CTAGTTCCTGTTTGCAAACTACACACATGTTATCTGAAGCCTTTCAACAATCCTTCTTGCCGATCTCCCATCAAAGTTTGATTCATGGAATGCATGGCTAATAGTTCAACAGATTCTCCCACCCAAGTTGTGGATCTCTGCATGTCCTCTAGAGAGTTCATGGGCCTCTTGGTATCTCATTACCTTCCTGCAAACCTCTACACTTCTACATGCCTGTTGTGTTTTGTGATATTCATAGTGGTATTTCTTCACTTATCTTCCCTGACAAATGTTTTAGGCCTTCACAGAACAGCTGGATTTATGTCAGGTTAATTCTCAACAAAGTTATTTGGGTTGGGGCTTATGAATATGAGCACATGTGACACCTTTCAGATTTTTATGTTAGTTACAAATTTTGTTTCTAGTGTGTGTGTTTCTAATTGTGTAGGCATCCTTTTCTTTTGAATTCACCTTGGTTTATAGCATAAAACCACACTAAGACTCATTGCATTTTGCGGTTGTGGTGTGAAAAAATGTGAGAAAGATTCAAGGTGTATGAATGTCTTGTGAGACACTGCATTTCTTTTGCAAGATAGTGTAGTTTTTTATTTTTTATTTTTTTAAGGAAGGTCTGCGAGCCTTCCCTAAATCATTCATGCAAATTTGCAAAACAGATTGTAGATAAGTGCACAGAAATCACAGGGTTAGCACATATTTCAGAAAGGGCATTTTCTGTCACATCTTCGGGTGGATTTTCAGGGGATTTTGTCAAGGGGACGCCAAAGATGTAAATAGAATGTCTTGGGGTCAGAGTCAGCATGCCCATCTGTTGTTTGCCAGAGCTCCTTTAGTCCCCCGTTATCTGCCTTTTTAATATCTAATATAGTGAAAATGTCATGAAAAATATCTCTCAAATGGCACTGCAAGAATACTGATACTTTTTATACTTTGCATCTACTATACATATATATTTAATTCTTATAGCACTGACAATGGACAATGGGTGTCTTCAGATTTTTTTTATTGTACAGGATGTTGACAGTATTATGTGAAATACATGGTACATGTAGGTCAACATGATTACAAAGCATGCCGTTCATAACTTACCTTGACAACTTTTAAAATCCCAAGGTATTGAGTTTTTAAATGTTGATGTTATGAGCTAGAGAGAGACATTGTTGAAAGCTACTGAGATTTGTACCTGTACCTCAGTAATGTAAGAATGAGGTGAAACGGATTCAATTTTTAGCTGTTCACACATAAAAAAAAAACAACAGCAATTTGTCGGCTTGAAACTATGTGATGATGACTCAGGATGATCTGTCCGACGACACCGTGAGCACATCTTTAATGGAACTGCCAAAGAAATACTTGTGAGAGCTCCTGACAGCTTTTGATTATGTGAGGATTTTAAGGTTAGCTCAACCCAAACCCCTGCCGTCGTCATAATCGGCCTCACCCATAGCTGAGCAATGCCATATTTTCTTTTGCAATACGGCAAGTGTGGGATTAGATCCAAATGAATGTGGTGGAAAAATAATGGCTCCCATTCCCAGAATGTTCATCATGTCTTGTGAAAACAGTAAAGAAATGTAGGCAAAATTCCCACAGCTGTGATAAAAACTACTTACAAAACGCCTTCATATAGGCAGTGTGGTGTATTCAACATTGTGAATCCTGATGTGTGCATAAGATTTGTTGTCATGTCTTTAATTATCCACAAATTGCATATTCCAGTTAGAAGATGTTATTCTCTTCAGGCTGTTCTCAGAAGTCAATCTAGGAAACCCTGCTGTTTCCATGTTTCCTTTCATCGTGCATAATGTTTGGAATTATGAGCAAGATAGAGAGCATGCAGGAAAACATTATGGTTTGTGTCAAAATGGATACATCATATTCTGGATTACAACTGGACAAGGTCTTCCAGCACAGCACTTTGTTTGTAAATATTCACCTGTGGTGTGTGATGCAAAATAAATCTTTTTTAAAAATGATGCTCATGAATGAAATGAATTAATTGTAAAATATGGCAGAGATTGTATATTATGTCTTTGGAGACATGTTCTTTGCAGTTGATCTCAGGAGCAGTGACAGACTTTATAGAAAAGCACAGCTTGTTTGGTGACTTAAATTTCAAGGCTAAACAAAAATATAACCAAGCAAAGTGTAAATGCAAACCGATTTGAAATAAAAGCTGAAAGAATATGAATATATGATTTTCATTGATATTGCCAATGGCAGGAAGAACTCTCTGATGGAGATCCAACTCAAGTGAGGGCTCAATATCTGTGCATTCACAGCATTTCCTGTGCTTGTAGTAACTTAAGATCCCCAAATGAATATTGTCATGAAAAAAATGTGTAATTTTACAAAATCCCTGACTCCTCATGAATAATAAAGGCTGAGAGACTTGCGACAACTCAAATCTTACTGCATATATATGTGCGTATGTGTGTGTGTGTGTGTGTGTGTGTGTGTGTAGTCTTCCTAAATCAAGATTAATGATTTAGTGACTTAGGAAATATATAGACACTTGAAAAAAGCTAAGTCGTTCTTATTGTATTTGTTTCGGAACAATCCTGGAAATTGAGTGTTATTTTAAAGGTGGTGGGGGCAGGGAGGGCAAGTTAACGTCATCTGTGTAAACATTAGCATGTGTGCAGTCTGAACACCTGTTTCTCTGTGTTGGAAACTTTGATTTGTTGGAGCTCACTTTAGGAAAGCTGATGTGAAAAGTGTCTATATTTTTTTTATTGTATTTAGTTTTGCTTATGTATTTGACGTCTCAAAATGGAACTGACAATGAAATCCAGTTCTTACTGGATTTCGTCTTACAGAGAACGATCACAGGGTCTGTAAATATGTTGACATTCAGCTTCACAGTGAATGTTCCAGCTGTTGGCTTCCATATTTAAGTGTAGTATTGTGTGTTTTAATCTTTTCACTAAAATAACATGCTATGAGTTTCAAAAGGATAGGAGCAGACAAGACTCCTATCCTTGGCAAATAATAATTCTTGTTGCGCAATAGTGGATGATTACAGTTCTAATCATTGATGAACAAATATTGATATTTGATTTGAAGTACCAAATTAAATAGCTTTTATCATTTTCAATTGAATTTCAAAAAATATCAGTTTCTCTGGATCAAAAATACTTCAGCTAACCAAACCTGAATTTGATCACGGGATACTAAGCACAAATGCTTTAAAGCGGCTATTAAAATGAATGAAAAATGTATTTCATTTCTGAAAACATCTTTAATCTTTTTACGCATTAGAACCATCTGAGACTGAGACAATTATGAAAACACACAGATTAATGTGAATTATTTTTTGTTCCATTGAAAATAAATGTTCTAGAAAACAAGTTTAAACAGCATTTTTTTGGGTGTGTTTTTAATGTTTGAACATTAGTACATTAGAAAAAAGTAATTTTCTTCCTATGCTGGCTTCTTCAGCATGCGACCCTGGGTAAGAAAGAGGGGCTTTTACCCAGGGTCGCATTTATGCAAGAACCGCCACTGCTGTCAATGGATTATGTCGGATAATCAGAGTGTATGGGGCTCATAATATGATATAATTGCCGTTGCTGGCAGGTTTTATCGTCTACGTGATGAAAGGCAGGCATGACGTGGGCCAAGATAGAAACTCTGGTGTGAACACCTTTTGTATTGTCACATTCACTTTTAATCCGGGGAGCACTTACTGCAAACAAGACACAAAAAAAGCCACATTAAGGGCGAGCAAATCCATACGATTCAGGCCTTTCTTCATTCAAATTTGAATAAATCACAATGCATCAAAGGGTAGTTAATTCCCGCACCTGCTCTGTTAATAAGAGAGCTTGTTTGAACTGCCTTCGGGCATTAATTTCCCCCTAATAAGAAAGCTTTCAGAGTGTTTGCAGAAGTCTCTGTCAGTGTATTTCAGTAATAATGACAGAGTGGGAGGGCCACTCCGTGCAACTAAAAAGGACCGCGATCGGAGCGGGCGATCCCACTGTGACTTTTATTTCCAAGTCCCGGAATCCGGAGCTGGACTGATCGTTATCACGCATGGATTATGGTTTTATCGCTGCTTTTGATTTGTTTTTTGCTTTAAAGGAAAGTTTATCAGCACCTGTAAGTAGTCCCTTACTCATTAAAATATTCCATTATAAGTTATATATATTTTTTTTAAATTATCTTTATACTGGGGATAACATTAAAACTCGCTTTGTTAAGGTGTTTATTTTTCTTTACCCGGTCCTATGAAATTAAAGTTATTTTTTTGTTTGTTTTATTTGTCCTGAACGCTCTAACTTCAAGGCACATGTCTCATGAGCTGCTGTCTTTCTCTTTTATAAACGCCCCTCTCTCTGCCGCGCCAAGCCAAACATGTAGTCCGTTTTATTGCATCACTTACTCACAAAAAAAAGTGCAAGATTATGTCGCTATGTGAAGACAGCTCTAGATCTGGTGGTTATTAAAGAATATAAGCATGCAGCCAATCAGCGTTCGGGCAGGGCAGCACGCTTCTTTCCATAGCGACCGCTTAGTGTTAAACTACACTGCATTGACTGGGGGGCGACGTGTCTGAGGGGATGATGGAGAGAAAGTTAAATGCCCGAGTCTCGTCCCGGCTCTTTTCTCAAGCTGTGACACAATGACTTGGCGGCTACATTGTCGATTTAGAATTTAAATCGATGCAGGCTGACAGCAGATGTTCCATCATCCTGCTGTCTATACCCTGCAACAAGCAAATGAATCTTTTTTTTTTGTTTGTTTTGTTTTTGTGGAAAAATAGTTTTAGTTGAAGGCGTGAAAAAGCAGTAAATGCAGTCCAATGTTTTGCATTGCAAAACTAGGCTACAGAGGAATAACATAACGCCTTCTCTCAGACAAGACATGTGATACCTGCGCTGGGCTGCTTGTCTACTACCCCATGCATGCTTGAAGTTTTAAGTGGCCAGTCGCCTCATCTCCAAATGCCATGACAGCCTTCTGCGGCCCGCATGCAAAACTTTATGATCCAGTGGGAGATGAGCATGTGCACATTTGGAAATTAATCTCTGCACGACTATTTATTCGGACAAGACAGCAAAGGTGTAAAAGAAAGTCAAATGAAGAAAGAAGTGCTACTAGTTGCAGTGTGCAAATAAATTAAGTTAGTTTTTGTGTTTTGTTGAGTTTTGTGGCTTTTGCCCACAAAAGAGATACTGAGCTACACCTAAGAAGGATCAGCCAGGTAGTTTTACTGGCATTACAGATGCATTGTTACTAAAGTTAGATGGTTAAACTGTTTATTGAATCTGGTATTATAGTGCATTAACTGAGGCTCAAAGGTTACATTGTATGTTGAAAAAAATATATATATACCATCATGTTTATGTGCAAGGTTTCTTCAGTGCAGAAATTCCCCACATCTGATACTGCTTCACTTTAGAAACTCATCCACAGTTACTTCATCCACAGCAATGCTTTCACTCTGGTATGCATGCGATCCTGAAGATTTGCTTGGCAGTTTAGGCAAATGTCTTTCCGAACTGGAGGTTTCCAACTTTCATCCTTACAAGTCACATCCTCGAAGAAGAGCCCTTCAGAAAATTTTCCAGATCAGAACACGCCAGAGCGCCAACAGACAGAGATCAAGGGTTTTGTATTACGAAAGCCACACACAGAGAGTGTTGGAAACATCTTTCCAACTTCCTGTTTAGGAGGCGTAATGACCCATGGATTTTATTTTCAGAGCAACAACGGAGATGTGACATTAAGAGGAAATATGTATTTGATAATAAGGTGTTATTAAAAGCCCTAAGATCCATTTTCATTCTAATTCTGTGGAAAAATAAGCAAACTGGGATGTAAGCTCTATGGACTTTGATCCATATGATGAGCAGAACCAGCTCTACGCTGGCCAAGAAGTATAAAAATGACCAAACTGAATGGATGTCAACAGTTATGACAGAACTCTATAAATAATGTAATTACCTTGTAATTGCTATGTCACAAATTCAATATTGTAGAAATTGGCTGGTATGAGACACTCAGGGTATGAAAATCAGAATTTAAAAAGCTTCAATTTTTTGCCAACATTTTTAAACCACCAATTATTTAAATAGTGTGATGTTTCACACAGATTCCATTATTATTATTATTATTATTATTATTATTATTATTATTATTATTATTATTATTATTATTATTATTATAGTTATGCTTGGACTCTGCTTGATCATAAAAAGTAATCCCACTTCATATTTAGATTTTTAACACCCATTCTGAACTGTGAATTCTTAACCAAAACCAAAGTTCCATCTGAAGTAAAGTAACCCCAGATTATGATGTTGCCACTATCTTTAACTGTAGACATGGTGTTGTTTTTAGTGATGAGCAGTGTTGTGTTTGTGCCAAATATAGCTTTCGAAATAATGCTCATGAGCTCCTGCTTGATTTGATCAAACATCAACAGAGTCTCCCAATCGGTTTCTGGAAGCCTGATTTTTATGTTCTTTTAGTTAGTTTGTTTTAAGAGAAGGACTTTGTCTTGCAAGTCTCATTTTCCATCGGGAAATAAGGAAAATACCAGACTTGTTACATGCAGAATGCAATCCGGAACTTCTTGAATATATTTGCAACTTCTTCAGTGTTGACTTATTAGCATAACAACAATCAAAACCACCTTAACTGCTGAATAATCTTTTGACTAATACCCGAGTACAATGAGGGTTTTTTTTCCTCCTTTGTAACCTTCCAGTAAGCATTGGCTTCAGCTAGGCACCATGATTAGATGCCACTAAATCCCAAGTAGGATAGGTAACATTTATTTCAGGTTAATCAGATTCAGGTCTGTATTTAAAAATACTAAATCCTATGATCCACAACCTTAAAATAGTATTTTTAGGGTGTGATTAAAACAAAAAGTTATTTTAACAAAATATTTTAAGGGTGTGTAAATTTATGCAATTAGTTGTGAAAGCCTGTGTACGCCTTTAAGAGCCATCCTAAAGTTTGAATAGGTTATAAGGTCACCTTGGCTAACAAGCTACAACACAACATTTAACACAAGCAAAGCTACAGGCTAATGATCTTACTGTTGTACACTGTTGCCATCTGCATTCATCACAGGGTCTTAGATGCTAATGAGCTCATAGGAATGAAAAGCTCAAAGGTGCAGACTCCGTGTTGAGTGGCACCTTTTGAAACCTCTGATTACACATGTTAGTCAGGAGGAAATTATTTGTATTAGCTTTTAGCATAATTTACCATTAGGGTGCGACATTTATTTCCACAGAAGTGCAACTTTCCTTAAAGCTAAGAAACCCAATCAATAGACAAAATATAACAGACGTTTTCCCTTTTTATATGTAATAAATGTTTAGAAGTTTCTGTCACAAACTTTCCAAGCTACTACAATGAAGTCCAGCAGTTTCAGCTCCTTGTGAGCTGAATGAAACTAATTAAAGTCTGTTACTACTGCAACCAGGATAATAGGCCTATATTAGAAGTCTGTTTAGCCCATTGTTTGCCTCTCCCTGCTATTAATTAGTGTGACTGCTGAAAGCGATCACTGTTATCTTCTCTCTGTATTGTTATATTTTACCGTCTGTGCATGGTTTGCCTCGCACACTTAAAGAAAAAAAAACAGCTATTTTTACTTTTTTAAATTATTTGAATGTTCATCTGCTGGGCCAATAGAGAAAAATGTATCAAACTCTAAGGAACTATCAACTTCTCTCCTTTAGTAATAATCAATTAGATTGTTGTTTGTTGTTGTTGTTGCAACAAGATGTCCACTGTGTATGAATGATGGCATCATCCTTTACTCTAACACCTGTAGTTTTGAATCCTTTCCCATTAGGTCATTTTGGGACAGTAGTAGCCATGTTTGGACAAAATACTGGAGAGCAATCATTCAAAGCTGATGCTACCCATGCGTATTTCATTTAGGAATTCTAGGAATTGTTTAAAATTCAATTTATTTATTGTGTTCTATTTGTTTATACAATCCAAGTTCACTACAAGTTTCATCACAAAGCACTTTATAAGATAAACATGTCCAAATTCATATCTAAATATATATCAATGCTGAGGTTAGTCCAGTCATCTCAGCAGATCTGAATTAAATCTCCCTTATGATACAGTATAGCATTTATATATCTATTTGCAACAGTAATTTATTTCATAAATTTGTCCAAGGAAGGAGACATAATCAAACATCGAATGAGAGGATACCATCAGCAGACGAAGAAAGCAAAGTTATTGGTATAAATGTTTTGCTGATTACCTTTTACAGGAAAGAGACAAATAAACTATAAAAGTATATGAAAGACCAGATCATGTGTAACTTCTGCGAAGAAAAACAAAATCAAGCTGATAAAACACAACAGGAGAGAAGGAAGGAGGAAATATTTGAGTGAGGGAAAAATACTGAATACTAAATTAAAAGGTGGGCGTTTGTCGAGTGTCTGGATTATGCTGTAGAAGCAGGACTGCCTATTAAAAGGATGACTGTCACTGGTTTGTTGTTGCCATTAGCTGCTAATTGGTTTACTTGATTACAACCGAATGCATTTCACCTATGCAAGATAGGATCCTTATTACGCTCAACGCTTTGTTCTATTCGCCTTGGAAATTGGAACTCGTAACTGGAGATGACATTACATCCGAGATGGGAGCACTCTAAATTTAATTGCAGATCAGAAAACCTTTGACATTTGCAAATTATTTTAGTGCTAACAATAAATTACAAAAAATAACAATGCCTATCTCTGTATTTTATTGGTTCAAATATTAAAGGAACATCTCATTTAGATGTTGTATAGTGCTGTGTGTGTCTCTAGTTTAATGGAATTCAACCCCCTTAATTAACTAATGAATAGTTTCCACCTGCAACTTTCACTGCATTGTATGTTTGCAGGAGTATTATTGGCTAATTAACTAACAGCAGCTCAGGGTTAAGCTTGGTTCACACTGCACGGTTTTCGGGGAAGTGTTAGTGATCAGTCGGCATGGTGAGTTGGCACAAAAATCGGAGTTAGATGGGGTAAACTCTGGAGGAGTGTGTAATTGTGTGAGGCAAACCAACCCACCTCAGTCAGGATCAAATAAACAGCTCTCTAATTTTTGCGCTCAATCTGGCTGCAATTGGTAAGTGTGAACTTATCAATGGTTAATCTACAAATAGCAAAATTCAAACACCTCAGTGATTACAATCACATAGTCGTATATAAAAACTGAAACAACAGAGATACTTGGATGCTTAAGACAAAAAACTGTAAGAAGAGTTTGAGAAGCATACCTTGTGAGGACTTATTGAGATAAAACTAACAATTTACATAATGTACACAAAGTCAGTTAACAAACGGACATTTCTGGAAAAAACTGAATGAAATATAGACTGTAGTATGACATACAGTAAACCTATTTATTAAAAACACTAAGGAGTCCACAGATGGAAAACGATAACATCCAAAGATGTTATCTTTAATTTTAGTAATGGATTGCTAAAATTATTCCAAAACCCTCAAATACTCAACATTAGGGTAGCAATAAACCTATGTGGAATCTGTACTTTTTGAAAATATGTTTTTCAAACATTTCAGATATCAGAGATTTAAGACGTTCTGTTTGAGCACATTGAAATCAGTTTAAAATTTTTTTTTCAAATTTTGGTTTTTGCTTTTCTTGGCTGAAAAGCAAGTCTGCTTATTTTTTTCTGATTATTGGAAACTATGTGTTTGGACAAGGTTGAATAGCGCCTACACGATTTTGTGAACAAAAGTTCAAGGTGTAGAAGTCGTTTAGCAGCTTCCCGAAGCTTTTTGCAAACTTCCTCACCCCAGCAAACCTTACTCCAATAATACACTGTCTTGATCCTTGGGTTGTACATTTGTTGACATTAATGACTACTGTTTTTTTTTTTTTTTTTTTTTTTTTTTTTTTTTTTTTTTTTTTTTTTTTAATGCTGGGATCATCTGAGGAGCTCCGTTCAGTTGGACGGGGAATGCTGAACATTTTTGACCTTCTTTTGTACCGGTTCTCTTTCAGACTGAAATTATTAAAGCGGAGCAAACCACTTGGGCAATGTCACGCGGTTGCAACAGCTGCGCAACTTGAGCAACATTTATTTCTTATTTATACACAACCATACTTCGTCAGGTAGTGCCACTGGAAATCCATTGCATGCTCCCCTTATCTTTCATCGTGAATTGAACAGGTGCCACCTCCGACCTCTTTTTCTCTTGTGGGTTGCCATTGAATCCTGTGTGTAAATAACGGCCCGACGCAAACACGACAATGGTTTTAAGGTTTGCAAAGTAGCCTAAGCATAGCCTGCTGCGATGGTTTTATGGTCGGAGTCATTTTAAGGTAGTAAAGGTGTAATAAATTTGGTCTTGGCCCCTCGTAGGCTACTGTTAGCTTCAGCCTCTGGGATCAGCTCATCTGAATTTCAAATAAATGAAATTGCCAACAGAGTCTCTGATATTAAAAGGCCACCCTATTACGCTTAATCAAACTTTACTGAACTATAACCTCGTTGAGGTAATTTATTAATTGGATGAACAACTTAACAGCTTTTTAAAATAGAAGTTGAAAGGATGTAAAGGCATTGACTTTACATCCGTAAGTAGGCATTGACTCCTACTTACGGTTTTTACAAAGTTACAGTTTCACCAGGAGAGAAACAAAACACACAAGTCAGATTCAACAACAGAAAATGTCCAAAAAAAGTTAATGGAAACCTCCGACAAACATGTTAAAATGTTACAAGGTCTGATTTTGTTTGCTTTAACACATTTCCTCTCTTGGCTAATTAAGGTTGTTTATTTTCAAAAACTTAAAAAAAAGAACTTTGAAAGGTAAGGTAAGGTAAAATGTTTTAAAAAAATCAACCCTTAAAACTGACTGAAATAATTCACCAGGCTGATAATCCAAATGCCAGTTCTTTAAATTAACCTCAAAGGATCTGAGTTTGGATATAAAAAAATATAAGCTAATAGAGAATTTTATAATCATTTTGACAAAACAAATTTTGTATCTCAGTGTGTCTGTGTGTAACAGTCTGTACTTTTCTGCCTCGGTTCATTGCATTTGAAGAAAAAAAAAAATCACAGACGCCCGGTAATTAAAAAAACTCTTTCGCTTTTTCTGTATCAAGGGTGAATTACGGCCTGCTATGAGGTGAGACGTCTATCTCACATGTATTGATTTAAACAGGTCTGCCAATCAAGTTGAATAGACCTCACCATTCTTTCTCATTAACCGCAGGTTTCTTTCGACGAGAGAAGAAAGCATCTATTAACCTCAAGGCATCTCCAGAAATATCTTTTAAATTATGGCCACTCGATTTTCTTTCTCATGTGTGGCTTTTCAAATAGACAAAAGAAAAACGTTTGCAGTTGCATAAACCTACCAGGCCTGTAAAACATAATTACTCCTTGGATGTTTTACCCTTTTTTTACACAGCTTTCACTAATCAATAATGATCAACAAATTTTGGCTTATTTGATCTAAAATTGTAGAAAAACCCTTTAATGTCAAAGTGAAAAATTGTTTCTGCAACAATAATGACATTGAGATGAAAATATGTAATATAAAATATGTGATTGCATAAATTAAGTCAGTATTAAGTAGATGCACCTTTGACTGCACAGTGGATAGATCTCACAAAACAACATAGAGCTGCCACTGCCGTGCTTCACAGAGCGGATAATGTATTTGTAATTGCACTAGATTTCTTCTTGATTGTGGATTTAGCTGAACTGAGATTTTTTTTGGATCCATCTCCTGACTTATGCTTCTCAATAATTACTGTTAAACATTATTCTGTAGAATTCAGTTTTCAGTGTGACATTAAAGTTTTTTTGTATATTTATTTGTCCAAAGAGCCAAATTTTGATCATGAATACATAAAAATAAAAAAGAGTGAATGCTTTTTATAGGTGCTGTATTTTTTCTGAGATTATCTTCCTAGACGTCAGATTTTCTTGTATAAGTACTATAATGTAGTACCTTATCTGTTTGTGATTAGTCACATATCCGTCTAATTTGACAGAATGCATTTGGGGGAAAAAAAGACATGGTCTCAAACAATGACCACCCTGCATATTGTTCTTGAAAAGCATGTTCCCATTTCTACGCGAGTCTAGGACCTTGTGAATTTCAATAGACAGGTTGAATGAAATGATAATATCTGCAGACAGTGCCTTTGTCCTGGAGCTGGAACTGACAACACACAACAGAGCAGCTCTTCAACAAAAGACTCATTGTTCCTGACAGCTCCAATACTTTCTTCATACATTTGTTTCATTCTTTTATTTATTCCGTGTAAAAGGGGGTTAAACTCTTGAAAGCTGTTAAAACTGAAGCAGAGTTGTTTACACAGACTGAGCCGCATTTATTGACACACTGGATAAAGAGGCACTAAAAGTCTTTGAATATTCAGCCGTACTGTAAGTAAAAGGAAATAAAGGCCAGCAGAATCACAGGTTGGCAAAGATTGACAACCGTATCAACCAATGTGACCAAATATCTGACCCTCTATAAAACAAAATGTCACAGTCACATCTGTCAAGAATGATTGGCCAGCACTGATGATGGATCCACTAGTTAGCCCTGACATTACTGCACATGACACACAATCCAAGATCTGCCATTGATTGCAGCAGTAAGGAGAGCGAGATGCGCTATGCCTAGATTTATGCTTTAAAGATGATTACTAATTCTTTTTTTTTTTTTTTGTTTGTTTCAGATTTTTATTTTTATTTTCTTTAGTCTTCTGGTTTGTAAACAAGTTTCAAGTTCCGTCATTGGGAGATCAGCTGAACATAGTGAACAGTAGCTAATGCATCCATAGATAGTAGGACAGAGATATGGCAAACAGTTCTTTGACTTTGGTCTCCTCAAGATGTTAGTATTTGGTTCAGTTCCCTAATTTAGAGCTTTAGACATTTTTTCCCCTGTATATTTGTTGGCTTTTAGTTGTTCGATTAAACCAGCCTGTAGATATGGGGACGCTGAGGAGAGTTAGCCATCTTCGTATGCTGACTTTCTGCATACTGATGATCAACACACGTTTGCTGCACTTGAATGGCAACTTCTCTTACCTCTAGAGATTTAAATAAACGAGACCCCATGAAATCACGTTTATATCCCAGGAAACAGGACGACAAAGCACTGAAAGAGCGAAAGTCCTTTCCTGTAGCGCTAGCATCCTGAAGCCTTCAGATACGTCCTTCTCCAGCACACCTGAATCAAACGAACAGGCCGTTACTGCCGATGAGGGAATTCAGCCATTTGATTCAGGTGTGCTGGTGGACAATGGTGTATTAGGGTCATGTTAAGAAGTAAAAAAATAATAAGTTATAAAGATTAAGCCATAAAATTATGAGAATAAAATGAAATAATACAAGAACACAGTCATATTATTGCAAAAATAAAGTAAGAATGAAAATAAATATTACAATCTCATTCTCACATTATTATGGCTGTATTCTCATATTATTTTGACTTGATCCTTTATTACTTTATTCTCATAATATTATGATTTTATTCTCGTAATTTTATCCTCCAACTCTGTCATAGTTGGAGCAAGGATGCATTGAAAATTGGCTGAATGGAGTGGATTTGGGCACCTCTGACCCCTGACTGAGCTGTAGCAAAAAAAAGAAAAAAATTGCTACTATCATTTTTAAAGGAAATTGTTTGAAGATGCCATTAATTGTGCAAAAACACATATATTGTTTTTCTTAATCTGACAGTCAAATCACTGCAAAAACATTTTTTTTATGACGGAATCACATATATATTTCTAAGCAGGAGTTTGCACAAAGCAGACCATATTTTGTTCCCCATCTGTTGTGTGATTGTTTGTGGAGCTGCTTAATCCCGGTGGAGAACTCTGACAGGTGCCTTTCCATATCTGCCAATGAACCCGTCAGCAAACAAAGGTTGAGCTGGCTTGTCGGAGAGAACAGCTGGTGAGTGCCAATATACCGGCTCAGTGAACTGCCAAGACCTCTGTGGTTCAGCCCCTCCAGGACATCCATACAACCTGAGGTCTTAATCTGAAATCTGGTCTGAAAACTGCCAGCACCTGTGTTTCTAAATAGGGCAAAATGCACCGTTATGGGCCAAAAACATTTCGGCTCCAGCTTACACGCAATCAAATTTTGATGGGGAAATATGGAGCAATAAGTTTGGACAAATTAGGGAACAAGGTAAATTTTGTTCAATACGACCTAATATTAGGAGGTCTTGAGGGGTTAAATTAAGAAGTTAGTTAAATAAAACTGCCTCTGTGCCAGAACATGGAGGAAACATAATGAGAGTTATTTTCACAATTTTTAAGCTGCTGCAGGCAACTTAGCACTGATTATTTCCACTTCAGCTTGACTTGCTGTAATTGTCCAGTGGGTCTCTAAAGACTCTTAAGTGTTACTCTGCAAGGCTCCAACACTTTTCAGGCCATTACGTTGACTCAATTAGTTCTAACGTAGCAAAAAAAAAATTGGCAGCATTTCCTGTTTTTTGTTGTTGATCTTTTAACGTTTCCCAGACATTGTCTTCAATTACTGTGTGTTTTGCCAGAAGAACAACATGCCTATGATGGTGGTCAGTCTTCCAGTTGCCCAGAAATATTAGGTACTTTTTTTGATAAATTCACAGAAGTTCTTTTTTTCCTGGCCTTTCTACAAAGGCATAATTGGTCACATGCTGAAATGAAGATTGTTCTTTTGCATGGTTCTCTCATCTCCATGAAGGTCTCTGTGGATCATGGTTATAGTGACTGAGGACTTAACTTGGTGATCCTTTCGTCAAATTACATATTTTTTTTTACAGCTTTACTCTAGAAATATTGCTTTGGACTTCTTAAATGTCACGTTGCGTGTGGTGAATGGTGGTGAGGATTGACGCTGAGACCCAGGTATGGTGATGATGATGAATAATTTATTAAAGAAAGGTTGCTCTACAGTCCAGCAACAGGCAGCACGGCGGAACGTAGCACACAGCTAACACCGGTAGCAACTGATACCGAGACTGACAAAGGGAGCTGGGCTAACCAGGACTTATACAGTTCAACTGGAGAGCTGGGCTGACACAAAGAGTGAATGCCGGCACAGGACTTAACAGTTCAACTGTGCCGGCAGACTGACTGACATAGACACGATGAATGACAAGGACCCGACGAGGAACAGAGACAACAGGGGAGACTAAATACACAAGGGGTAATCAAGAGAACGAGACACACCTGGGAAACAATTAA
>CAEGAF010060543.1:0-10243 GCA_903067075.1 Micropoecilia bifurca
GGGATAATCAGTAGCCCAGCATCATGACCTGTTTGTTCTGAAGATCCTGCAGCTTCCACTTCTCTTCCTAACATGGCGCCTCCTCACCCTGCCTCTCATGCTGATAGGAGGAACCACAGAGCTTAAAGCTCATTTTCTGAAGTTGGGATGTTTTTCCTCCAACAAGTTTCAGAGGAATCACCTCAAACCAGATGTTGGACTGAATATTATTCCAGTGTCATTTTAGAATGTTAGAGCCTCATTTTCAACAGTAGAGCTATAAAGGTTGAAAAAGGAAACTGAGTGGACAAAAAATCCCCCAAACATTTACAACTGCTCCCTTCTGTGACAGCAGACATAAAAAACATGAGTGATAAATAAAAGAATCTTCCCATTTTATTTCTTTTTTCTTTTTTCCTGTGCAACTGCAAAAAATAGAGAAAATTCATATGAAAATTTGGGAGGTTTTTTTTTTGCAGGTAACATCTTACCTTGAGATTGTTGCTTTCTTCCTTCCTTCTAATCCAGTTGTATGCTTGCTGCTGAGGATCGATGCACAAGGCGAATCGACTTCCTCTTGTTGTCAGGATTCCGTTCTGCACAGACAGCTCATCAGGAGGCAAACCCTCAGAGCCCCATCTGTTGCACAGGTTCAATAGGCAAAGTTAGTTCTGATCACCACCGAGTTTTTAAAAAAAACAACAAATTGATCTATATAAGAGTTTTTGTTGACAAGGTTAAAATTGTCTTGTCAAATATTTCTTATTTTATCTCCCACCTGCTGATCTCTGTTTCATCGGTAAGAAGGCTTTCCACTTTGAAAGGCTGACTCAAGGGGATGCCTCTCTCCTGCACATCTTTAACCCATATTTGATACACCATTTCATTCCTGAAGTCCCAGCTAAAGGCCCCTTCGTAGCTCAGGAAAGCGGCACACACCAGGCAGTCCCCCAGGAGGCGCACACGCCTCTGCCTCAACTCTTCCAAATCCGTGGTCCATCTGAGGTTTGTGAAAAAGGGTCAAACAAGTATTCAGTTTTAAAAACATGTCCTATATTTAGAAAATGTAAGACATGTGAGAACGACAAAAAAATTACTTTCCAATTCAGCTAATATCTTTTGACTCTGGCATGTGAATGTAACGTTTTTGGACAATTTCTTATACAACTGAACCTTTCATTTTCCGAGCTGAGTCCAGAGATGAGTTTGTCAGCGGCTATGAGCCTCCTCTCCATGACTTCAGCCTCTTCTTGCAGCTTCTGCTTCTCCAGGATAGCGGCTTCATACTTCTCTTTAAGACCTTGCAACTCTCTCTGGATGTCTGCCAGCTCTCTTTGAATGCGCTCCAGTTCCTTCTTGCTCTGAAAAAAGTCCCTTTCAAGGCGTGCCACCTAAAAACAATGAAAAAGACAAAACAAAACAAAAAACATGATGTATTTCTGACTCCGACTGTTTCTTATGCAGCACAGCAAAAGGAGAACGATTAATTACTGAATTACTTTATCTCTCTTGGGTTTAATTTCCTTGGCGACATCACAGTAGCCCACAATTGCTTCCACAAACTTGAGCATCCCTGAGCCAGCTTTGCTGATGGCTTGCATTTCCTCCAAACTTGTCTGTAGGTTCTTTAGGAAGCCTGGTCGGATTGAATCGTATAACATTATTTGCATTATTTGCTGCTGATGTTGTGTATTATGTCTTCGTTTTTATGTCTATGTCTTGAATAAATCAATCGGTAAAAGTCGTTGTTAGTTTGGTCGCATCGTAAAGCAGGTTTTCCAAATGTCTTGCAGCCATCTTACCTTTGACTGTCCTAACCTGGGCATTAGCTATGGCATCACAATCCATCTCCATCAGGGAGCGAAGGAAGTTGGCTTCAGACATCATCCCCCTAGCCGACTGCCAGCTGATTTCCTTGTAGCCACGCAGCACCAGAATGCACTCACAAACCACTTGCACTTGTTTAGGTGGCTTAGCAAAAGACCTAAATGAAGCATCAGCAAGAAAGAGACTGAGTCAACAGAAGAAGACTGATTACGAAATAAGTAAAATATTGTTTCTGATGAGTAATATCTGTCCAATACTTCAGCCCATCCACACAATTTTCTTTTTTTAGGCTATTGTCTCGCTTTCCAGTTCCATGTTTTATCTTAGGATGTAGCTAATTATACTGGCTGATTTTAGCGTCCGACAGTTTTTAATCATCATTACAAATAAATTTTGTTAGCAAAAAATCTAATTCAGATTACCGGATCTCAGTCACGTCTGATTTTTCCAGGTCTTGCAGGGCGATACGAGCCGCCTCCAACGCTGGCAAAGCCTCAGCCAAGGAACTTTCAGCTTCTTTCTTCTCAACAGCGATGACTTTGTTTTGCACTTCAATTTCCTTCGCTTTGTCTTCAGCCAAGGTTCTTTTCTCTTCAGCTAAAAGGAAAAAAAAACATTTATTGATACTGTGAGGTTATTGTTTTTAGCCATATATAATAAATCCATAGACCTCCAGAGCTCATAGCAGAAAGATGGAAGCATTCACTGACCTACACTTGTGTTTACAGAAATGTTTTCCAGCAGGCTTTCACAAGCTATGGACTTTTCAGCAAGGACAATCTTCTGATCTGCAAGCTTGATATTCAGTTCAGCCAGCTGATCGCTGGCTTCCTTCAGTTTATCCAGCCCGCCCTCTAAGCGCTTGCATTGAGCTACAAATGTAAAATAACAGCCTCTAAAATGATCAGTAGCACACTAATACAAAGCCTTCTGCTTGTACCGGTCCACCAAACCAAGTTTCATCCTCAATATTACATCCGTATCTTCTTACCTAAAATGAATTTGTCTTTATCCTCCAAGAGAATGCAATAGGTGTTAATAAAGTCCAAGTAGTTCTTTGGAGTAACAAAGTTATATCGTCTAAGTTTCTGCAGAAAAATCTTGCTGTAGTCCTCAACACTGGTATGGACCATGCACACATGATCTTTGACTGCCACAGAGAGAGACTCGGGGATCATCGGGTTTTCTCCTGTAGAAAAACAAACACCAAATGAAAGAGGTAGAGCAAATTGTGGCATTCTTTTGACGACTACATTATTGGAGGACGGTAAACCCCAAACCACCAAATTCAAAATGAATTGAGGAGAGGATTAAGACTTGAAGAGTCACTTTGTGTTTCTTTAATATTCTTGTGACGACACTTGAAAATGTGAGTGCTTCTACCTATGGGAATCGGCGTAAAAACGCTGGACATTTAACCAGAGTAGAAACTGCAACCTCATGCCTGAATGCTGCCAGCATTTTATGTTTAGTCTTGTCACAGACAGTTGTTCACACCTTTTATGGATTACAGGTAGACAAGGCTAACCAAAGAGCCAACTCAATGGACAAACCACCTCATACATTCTGACCTCATGAGCTCAAGCTACGGGCACCAGACTCCCTTCTCGTATCTTTGGTGCCCGCTGTGTAATGCATTGATGTACGCAAAAGACAGCCGATAAATTCTCCCTCCCTCCTCCTTCTTCTTCTTATCAGGAGTCGGATTGTGGGGGCAGCAGCCAAAGCATAAACACTCCTCCCTCCACCCCCAAAGAATAAATTCATTCAGAAAATAAATGTGTAATAACAACACACCAAGGAAAGAGTGAGCCACTGCTTGCAATGCTTGTGGAGGCCATGGGAGGAACCAGTCTATCACAGTGTTGTTCATCAGTCCTTAGAACAAATTGTACATAATTAGCAATATGAATTTCAAAAATTAAAAAAAATAAATAAATGTATACATCACCTGGGAAGTTCCTGCAGCGTGTCCTTAGGGTGTCTCCTGCTGGAGACATGCCTAACACAATGTGCAGATTGTTAGCACTTTTACTGATAAAGTATTGCCACAAGCTCTCTTTGGAGGGACCCGATCCCATCTTCATAGCCTCTTCACGAATCTGGTTGAGAATAGACTCCTTCTCATCATCGGGAAAAAGTGCAGGAACAATGCCTATAAAGAGACTTCCTGATTAGTGATTACTCATGATTTCAGAGGATGTGTGCCGTCTTAGTCACGGGGAATTCATCAAACCTGAGGTGAGCATGTTGTTGATGAGCTCCAAGAAGCCTTCCTCGGCAACATGGGCGTCCGTGAAGAGGAATACTATCTTCTTGTTTTCAATGCCGAGCTTCAAGTACAATTCTTTCAAATCATCTCGGAGGTTGGTCTCACAGTACCCTCTGCTGAGTGTTATTTCAAACACCTGGCACAAAGTTTGTTTCTGTTACTACAAAGTGGTAAGTGAATCTTTCAACATGCTGTATGTCTGCTTTTCTGTGCAAAACTTCAGTTCTTCTCAATTCAAATAACCTAATCATTTTTGATGACTGGCAATTCCTTATCCTTAAATATTTGGAATACAGGTAGAGACACACCCTCAGAATACTTGCGGCTGTAACTGCAATATAACTTTATATTTTATGTCTTCTTTATACTTTGCAATCATGTATTTAGTCTCTCACAAACATTTCCAATAAATAGATTGAATTTTATTTGCAACATGAAGAAATATGAAACAAAGAGATGTGTCATACATAGTTTTGTGTATGAATAGTTTGCAAATAACTGCGCTGATGACTAATATAACTATAGCATTCTAACCAGAATTGAGGGTCAGGTAGACATTCACATATGCATAATGTACATTTGATATTTCTTAAAAGAATTTAGCCAGCATGAATTTACGATTAAAATCTACGGTATATGCATTGTTGCGAGTAGAAAATGTATTACAACCTCACACTCTGCAGTAAAAGCAGCGAGCTTGGCGAGGGACTGTTTGCCGGAGCCCCCCACTCCGACAAGCAGCGCGTGGCCCCGATCGATGCGGACGATACGTTGAATTCGAGTCAGATGTTCCAGAGCATCTTCGAACAGTACAAGGTCCATTATTGCCATGATCTCATTGTATTCCTCAAGAATAAACTGCAGAGTGCAAAGGAAATAGTGGGTAATGCATGGCAGTGGCTAATGGCGCAAAGTATGGGATTATTACAGTACAGATATTCAGAAAGGACTTTCAGCACAGGCAAAAAAACCCTCTCATTTATGTCACTGGACTTACCTCAAAGATTGCTTTTGAGGATTCATAGTCTTGAATGTCCTCATAGTCCCTGGGTTCACCTTCATTAAAAGCGTTCCTATAGTCCCCAAAAAGTATGGGGTCTCTCATCACTGCCTCCATTTCTGCCTTAAAATGTTCTTCGACCAGAGTCTTTATGTGACCTTGGACCTTTTGGGGAAAATACATTAAAAGCTGACAATAGTAATGATAATGAAACACTCTAAGATATGGATCTAAATAAAAAAAAATTACGCTACACACAGTTGGCAATCAATTATGGCGGTATTAATTCGACTTGCCAATGTCTTGTCAGTTTCATCGATGAGTCGGTCATGGAAGATCCTCAAGCACTCGTTCCTCCAGACACGCACAAACTGGGTGACAGTCACAAATCTGTAAGAAAAGCAGCAGGTCACTTTGGAGGGCAGATCTTTCTTAATCTGTCAGTGGAGTAGGTAAATAAAACAGATCAGACATCTCTGGTTTGGTGAGAACCAGTCCGTTGTAGACTCTCGACAGGTCCCTGAGGTTGAAGATGTAGTGGAATTTGGAGGGAGTCGGTGGAAGATCTTTTATGATGAGGTTGTAGAGTTCCAGGGTGCAGTCTGTGACTTTGTCACACACCTTCTGAATGGCCTCCTCAAATAGCTAAAACACCCCGGTTAGTATCTTAATATCAGAGTGACATGAAATGGTGATGTTTTGTGTGTAAAAACAGAGGCTCACTTTGGTATGTCCCCTGAGAATAGAGGCATAGATCAGTTGGAGAGAGTCCAAAGATGGAAAGGGGCTGCTGAAGACGCTGAAGAGTGAGATGAAGCGTGGATCCACCTCATTCCTACCCCCTCCTGCCTTTCCCATGGCAGCAATAAAGCCAAGGTCTTTCAAGATTTTGTAGTTAAGTTCTTTTCCTCTGTCATAAATGCCGCCTCGGTCCAAAAGCAGCTTCAGGAGCGCAATGGGCTGTTGTGTCCCATAGCTATCCACCTGCACAGTAAAAAAGGAAAGCTTCTTGCACTTTCACTTCCCAAGTAAATAACAAGTGATTTGGTAGATATGTCAGAGCAGGCACCTTTGGTATGTTCATGTCATCGATAAACACCAGCAGTCTCTTCCCCATTGTAGGACCATATATATCCTTGGTCCTTTTTTCCACATTAGCCTCCAAGTTTCTCTGCAGATCCATTGAAGTTGTTCTTGATGAAAAGTTGATGATCAGAGTAATCTAGACAGAAATTACATTTTTTAATCAGATTATACATCCAATGCCTTGCAGAAATACAGTATTTCCATGCTTTGGCTGATTTCATACTTTGCTCACATACTTCTATGAATTTTAGATACATTTCATATGATGGATCAACATAAGGAAGCACAAAACTGTCAACTGGAAGGTTTATTGTTTTTAACATTTCCCAAAGATAATCCGAAAAGTATTGTATCTAGTATCTATTGTATCTAGTATCTAGTTGTATTCACCCCTTTACTCTAACGCTCCTAAATAAAATCCAAAAACCAGTTTCCTTCAGAGCTCAACTAAAAGTACAATTATTCTGTGTGTAATTTGTTCTAACTATACATACAGCTGTTTTGTGAAAGCTTCAGAGATTTAATTGAGAACATAAGTGAACATCATCGTAAAGACCAAGAAACACAGGAAACCAGTCAGGGCTGAATTTTGAGAAAGGTTAAAACAGGGTTAGGTTATAAAAAAAAAAAAAAAATATATATATATATATATATTCTCGGTTTTTCTCCCACGCCACTTTTCTTCAATAAGAACAAGGCTGATGAGAGAAAAACCGGAAATGTTTTGAGCTAAACGTGGCAATTCTGGGAAAAAAAAATCCTGTTTAATGTTTAAAAGACATGATACTGGAGCAAAGGTTCACCTGCCAGCATTAAGACAACAAACACACTAAGAGCTACAATAGAATAATTTAGACGGTCACGTGTTAGTATGACCTGGGAAAAAGTCCAGATCCAGTTAAGGATCTGTGGGTTCACATGTGCTCTATTCAATCTCACGGATCCCCGAGCTTTTTTTTTTTTTTTTGCACAGTGGGCTAAAATTTCAATCTCAAAACACAACCCAAAAGGTTTGCAGTTTATTTCAGCGAATGGTGGTTGTACAACATATTTTTACAAATGGCTAAATATAAATATAAAATACTCCCCAGATTTTTATGTGATCATATTTTGGTTTAATCCCATTTCACAATTATGTGCCACTTTTGTTAATCCATCAATTAAAACCACATTAAAACACACAACATTTTGCGATTGTGACATGAGGAAAACAAAGAAAATCTAAGGGGTATGAAAACTTTTCAAATGCACTACATGATTGAGTGATTTAAGGCTGAAATTACCCATGTGTCAGGATTAATATGCTTCAGAAAGTTAAGAATGGTGGCAGTCTTCGAAGTGCCCGATTCTCCAACAAGTAAGACTGGTCGTTTTATCTTCACCATCTGCTCCAAGATCCAGCTGGACCTTGTGGTGTCAACAGTTGGCACTGAATAAGATAAAAACAATTTAGAGCCAATTAAAGGCTAAAATACTTAAACTTGTTTAGCTTTTCTTTATTTTTTCAAATATGCATCTCCTCAGAGAAATAACTGTTACCCAGAATATCAGCAAACTTCATTTCAGGATTGTGAGTGTATTTTTCTACCAGGGAGCTCCAGGGAACCCACTTCATTTTATCACCATCAAAATGGAAATCAAACATGGTTGGGAGGGATGCTGCACGAAGGCAATAATACGACATGTTTGTGAAGTGTTACTTATTCTATTCCATATGAAAGAATATGTTTCAGCTTCCTACCTGGGATATCACTAGGCCCCGCCAGGAAATTTGGATCATGCACGGCGGTTAAGCAGGAAAGTTTTTTGATGAACTCGTCAAACTTGAGCCTGGCACTTTCCACCAACGTGGCTCCCAGTGAGCAGTACAGAGCTTCCAGGAAGTAACACTCCAGGATATCGGGGCTGCTGTCGTCACCCTCCAGCAGAGCATCCAGCATCAAGCACAACTGAGTGACCTGAAGAGATGAACAAAAAATGCTAAGTGAAATGAAACGGCCTCAATGGCAAACTAGTTTGAAATTTAAATAATATATTCTTATGAATTCATCAATGCAGTAACATATTTGAGAAGAAGAAGCCAGCCTACCATGTTCAGGTCTGTCTGAGGGACCACCGTCTCCAGTTTCTCTCCCTGTTTACCGTCAACAATCCCTTCTACAATCATGTCAATAGAGCTGTGTACATATTTCTCAAACAGTAGGCCAAGAGTCACTTGTTCCTGAAAAATAAATAGCATTTTTATTAGAAATACATTTTAAAATAATAATAAAAAAAGGATACAGTAAATGCTGAATAAATAATTCTAACAACCATCTCAGGTCGACTAGCAACCCATTTCTGCCAGTATGGGGTGTATCGCAGGTTCTTCGGGTCAACAAACACCATCCCACAGCGGGACACAGTGGCAGGGGAAGCATACTGCAAATCGCCAACCTGTGATGGCAGATTTTTTGTTTGGCCTGTTAATAGTGTACAACTAAAGTGTTCTGCTTACAGAAACGCGTGAGTACAAACAAACCTCAAACAGCAGCGCACAATGGTTCTGTAAACGAATCCGTTCTCCATTAGCTAAAGTGAGGAGCTTGTTGTCATCCATTACCGAGTTCATATTTTCAACCCAAAGGGCGTCCACGTCCCCATCAAACAAGATGTACCTGGAAGTCCAATGCAATGGCTTAAGAAGTTTATCAGACAAATAGAATTTGCTTGTGTTATTATGAAAAGAAAAATGAATAAAAATGTTTGTCTCTACACATGCGAAGCAGGTAGAGATATACAAACAATTAGCAGTTGTACAAGCATCAAAAACTGACCCCGCAAAGTATTTGCTGGGAATGACTACATAAAAATATGCACCACAGAGTTTCTTTTCTATAAGGTTTGAAAACCAAGTGGCACCTTCTGCTCCATAATTGTCTGCTACCTGGTGCTTATCACATTAAACTGATAAAATACACTAACATCTGTGGTAGCAATGTAAAAAAAAAAAGTGAAAATGTTCAAGAGGTGCTAATAGCCTTTTAAGGCAGTGTATATTTACCTTCGCTCTTTTTTATCAGTAGGCTTGTTAATATCACGGAAGATGTTGGATAAAATCCCATCAGTCCAGTCTCGAGTGTCTGGGTCAAGAATTCCATAAAGTTCAATGACACTCATGGCTTTAGCGTTCAGTGGATACAGCTTCGTTTGCAGGCCCATTCTGATTAGGAGATAAAAAGAAAATAATCTTTGTTCATACTTAAAAGCCACATGAAGAAACTATATTGGCACTTACCTAGTCTGAGCTTGACACAGCGTGCTGATCACAACAGATTTTCCACCACCGGTTGGGCCCACAACCATCGTCGTGTGTCGTGTCATCATTGTCTCATACATCTGCACCACTTTATCCACCTACCAGGATCCGGATAAAAGCAAAGTTTTAAAATGTCTCTTTGACAAGAGACTTCAAAGCGTCGATGGGTAAAACAAATAAAGGCTGTGGGTAAGATGAAGCACCTGGTCAGGTAGGACAATATATTTGTGCTCTTCCAGTATGGACTCAACGGCATCATTGAAGTTAGGATAGCGAACACGAGGGCAGTCGAGTCCGGGGAAAAGGTCAGAGATCAGACCAAGGAACAAAGGGACATCCTCAAAAACAAACTTTGGCAGATTCATGTCTCTGAGGGCGCGCATCAACACCACGTCCTGTAAAAACGCAGAAATGCAACTATTAAATGACAAAGGTATACAAAAAATAATAATTAAAGGTAATAAACTGTTTGTAGTCTACAAAGGCGTTCTATATTAATAAAAAATATTTCCATTCAAGCTTGTATGCATTTACACATCAAATGATGTTTTTGCTACCAGAGGAAAAAAAAAATTCTTGACTGAAAGAAAATAATTTAAATCAATCACAATCAACAACCCTTGTAACTACCTCATTCAGGCTTGGTGAGTCTCTCTTTAACTCTCCTGCCATCACCAGGACAGACTTCAGAGCACGAAGGCCAAAATCGTAATGAGACTGCTTGGATAGTTGCTCACGAGCGAGCTTATAGAGGACTGTCATCTTCTTTGCAAGCACCTAA
>CAEGAF010060551.1:0-20076 GCA_903067075.1 Micropoecilia bifurca
CCACTTCTTTGATTCATTTTGTCCAGCTGTCCACTTTCAGTCTGTGTCCAACCAGAGCAGGTATTGTGTAGTTGGTGCTTTTAATCCGTTTCAGTAAAATTAATTCAATCCAACTTTATAACAGTCACAAAATGTCACCAAAATCACTCTGTCCCTCTAAAATCTTTGTGTATAGAATTGTATCGCTTGTTGAATATCGTAATATATATCGTATCGTGGGCAGAATATCGTGTATCGCATTGTATCGTGAGATTATTGTATCACTACAGCCCTAGTAGAGAACCCAAAAATGTACTCGAGTAAGAGCAGCACTACTTCAACATATGTTTTACTCAAGTAAAAGTAAAAAGTAGACATCCAAGAAATTACTCAGGTAAGAGTAAAAACGTAAAGGCTGTTCAAGGCTTCACATTTTGCATGTTTTGTAAATAAATTTGATTCTCAGCTGCTTCTAAAAAACAGAACAAACACTTAAAAAAACCACCTGGATGATTTTTGGTAATAAGTTATCGCTTTTGGATGTCTAGAAACTGAGCAATTTCCAAACCTTCAGGATAGTTAAGTCACTTTCCACAGGCACGGAGCCGTTTCCTAGCAACCCCTTCAGAGTTCCACTCGTTACCCAGCAACCCCGGGAGCCCAGGCCTGTTACCTAGCAACCAAACCAGAGCTCCAACACTTTAGGTGGTTTAGTTTTACTGCTATACGCACAGAACAGAGGAGCAAGAGTGGCACTACTTCAACATACTTTTACTGAAGTAAAAGTAAAAAATACAGCATCGCATCAATTTCCTAAAATCATGGCCTTTTGGCCAAAATCATTTTTGGCCAAAAAAAAAACTTACTTATTTTAAGTAGGTGTCAACACAACAACTGCTACTAATAGGAGTAAAAATACTCCTAAAAGTAAATTTACTTAAGTAAATGCAATTAGTTTCTACCCAGCTGGTTTTAAGATTAATCATGCATTAGATATCAGTTTCACAGCAGCTTGTGGAGAAAAGAAACACAAATGTCAGAAGTACAGAAACTTTATCGACCAAATGTTACTGAAACAGGTGATAAACTTTAAGGTTTTTTGTTTTTTTTGCAACTTTTTAGCTTCTGAGCCAAAAAGAAATGGTTGTTTTGAGCATTAGAGGCACAGAAATGTTTGTTTCTTTCTGTGGGAGGATGAACCAAAGGTCCAGTGTTTGCTCTAATGATCAGGTAATTACAATCAGAGCCTCCATCCGGACAGATAAGAGAGTCTCAGTCAGTCCATCTCTGCTGGAATCGAATCGGGACTGAAGGTCCGGAGCTGCTGGAAGCTGCAAGGCTGTCGCCACCGTCTGCAGGAGCAAAACGGCCTGAAACACAACGCAGGCTGCAAAAACACGGTTTTATGGTCCAGTTTATGTGAAAACATCTTAGTTCACCTGAAATAAGACAAAACCTACAATTAACTTGTCAGTTAAATATAGGAGCTTGTTTTGAGTCAATAATTCCTTATTATTAATGAAAAGGTTCAAGTTCCTCTGATTATTTTACTTTAAACAAAACATTTTCTCATGTTACTAGTGAAATAATCTGCTAGTAGGACTAGAGCTTTTTTTGTAATCAATATTAAGAAATGATTAACCTAAAATAAACTCATGTTTCTTACTGAAAAGTTACTTGTTAGTTTTATTTTATTTCAAATGTACTAAGATATTTGCACTTGAAACTAAACCAAAAATACTTGGTAAGATTTTGTGTTTTTCCATACTAAGTAAAATTGGTAGAATATCATTATTTAAATGTTATTTTATGAAGCTAAACTCTTTAATGTTTGGTGTTTTTATGGATTTACTAAAAAAGAAAGGAAAAAAAGTCGTACTTTTTAAAAGCAAAACACAGAGAAATGACGGCGCACTCAAAGTCTGAGTGTTGGTGTCGGTATAAACAATGTTCTCAGTTAATCCGTTGCAGCTCATGTGCGATGGATAAACATCTCCTAGTTTAGCATCAGAGTCTGTCTGGTATCATCAGATGTGTTTATAACGTGGCTCACGTGCAAAGCGCCTGGACGGAGAGCCGCATGCAGGCTGCAGCTCATGTCTGCAGAAGGTCAGAGCATGATGGAGCTGCTGTCTTCCTCTGATGTTATATTTAGCCTGGAAGTCAGGGAGACTCTGCATTTAACCCTATTAGATGTCCTCATGTTGGCACAAACAAAAGATATCCAACACTCTGCTGGGACACAGACAGACACACAGTGAGCAGGAAGACTGTTTAAACCAGAGGTTCTTCACCTTTTTTGAGGTACCAAACCCACCAGTTTCATATGTGCATTCACTGAACCCTTCTGTAGTGATAAATAATTTATTTTTATTCCAAATTCAAGACTTTTGACCCAACTAGACTCTAGTTGAGTCACTTTAAGAAGATCAGTAAGTCTTCTTAAAAGGTAGAGTCTCTGAGAACAAATCTTCAAAATATAGTCAGTGTTTTCAGCATAGTTGAGCTGAATGTCCAGGAACGTATTTAAAATTTGCCACAGTTTCAACAGGTTGGCCATCGAGAGAACCTGGAACCACTTTAAGGTCTTGTTTAGATCAGTTAATTAGCTCTACATTATTAAGAGAAACAAAAATTAATAATTAATAACAAAGTATTCTGATTTAGTAATGTAATTATATTAGTTGTGTTACCTCCTCCACACCACTAGAGGCAGCACCAACCCCGAAAAGATGTGACTAAGGAGCAGATTTAGAAGAACAGAGGAAGCTACAGAATTTGGTAAAAACTGAGCTTTGCTGAAGTAATTAAAGACACAAGTTCAAATCCCTGTTGAAATTGAAGCTCCTCCAATCAGGGCTCCTCCTCAGCTCTGATTGGCTGAGCAATGTAACCTGATCCTCTGATTGGCTGAGCAATGTAACATGATCCTCTGCGTCATCACGACTTTACATAAGTGAGTCTTTACCTCAGAGGCTCCGCCGAACCCCTGAGACCGACTCACCGAACCCCTGGGGTTCATAGAACCCAGGTGGCCAAAACAAAACACATTCCTTACATTTTTTTAACAAAATCATTCTTAGATCATGAGATTTTAGTCTGGTCAGTTCTGACTACTTTGCGCACCTTTCAAACTGAGTTGCTTTAGAGTCTCTGTGGCTTTTATGCAAATAAGCTGCTGCTGGTCACGCCCCCAACTCAACATTTACGCTTTAAACACATGAAAATTATACATCTTTGACTCTGAGTTAGAAGCATTAGTGGAGCCTCCTGCACAACCAACAACAATACAGCGAATAGTTTATAGATTCCAAGTCAACAACAAAACTCTTATATTTTCCAGCAGCCATTATACAGCACATACATATGTAAAACCAGCTGCCCAAATCTGCTGGAGCTCAGCTTGGGTTGCTAGGTAACAGGGCTTTCCTTGGCTGGGGTTGCTAGGTAACGATGCAGTATACGTCAAATGTGAATTAAAAATTGGGATGTTTTTGAAATCGTTTAACAAGCACTACAAAAACATTAATTTATTGTCAAAAAGGCGTCTGGATTTGGATTTTTTAAGCATTTAGGTTTCTTAGAAACAGTAGAGACACAGATGGAAGTACAAAAACATTATAAATGAAAAAAAAACACCCATCCATTTTTGGCAATAAGTTAATGTTTTTTGGTGTTTGGGATATGAGCCATTTCAAAAACCTCTTGATTGTTAAATCACAGCCAATGCGTTGCTACCAACCAAAGCTTCAGGTTGTTTGGACAGCTGGTTTTACTGCTGTGTACAATGGCTGCTGGAAGCTGGAAAAGACTGTTAAAGACTGTTGTTTTGTTGTTGACTTACAATCTAGAAACCACTTGTTGCAGTCCTGTTGGCTGTGCAGGAGGCTCCACTTCTGCTTTTCAAAGACGTGTGGTTGTATAATTACGGATCAGTTTGCAGCCATTTTCATGTGGCTGCAAACTGGTCATGTGACCTCACCAGGTCACAACCTGACCTGCTGAGGTCAGGTTGTGGCCAGCAGCAGATTATTTGAATTTAAAGCGACAGAGAAACAGCTCAATCTGAACAGCTCAAACTAAAATCTCTTTATCTAAGAATGATTTATGAATGAGCTTGTTTTGTGTCACCTATATAAATATCCTAACTTGTTCAAACAGAAGAAGATGTGGACAAAAGTGGGAAGTTTTCAAAATGTCTGTCCGTTCTGTCCAGCTGTCTCAAAGAATAAAACACAACAGCAGACAATATAGCTTCCAAAAAGCTTTGATTTATAATTTTTTTAAATTAATGCTTTAAAAATGTTAATTGCATGACAATTATACTGTGCCTAATTAACATTTGAATAGTTATGCACAGCACTAATGCATAATTGCAATTTAATTTTGCAATTATTATGTGTTGGTCTCTGTATTCACAACACTCTTACAGGTTCTTTATCAGTTTCTAGGGAAAATTCAGACTGAAAGATTTAATTTCAACAAGTGAGAAGAAGCAACAAGTGAGACTAGAGAGAAGAGGAAGCATCCAGATTTAAATTCACATGTAGGAGAAGTCAGCAGGACTTCCTCAATCTGTGCACCGCCTGTTTTTTTGTTCCTTTCATGGAGGACTCTTACATAAAGCGCTGAAGGAGCCGTTAACAAAGACAAGTGTCCTCAGTGAACTGCTTCGGCTCGAACGGTTCCTCAAAACTCCCACAACGGGAATCCAGACAAGAAGAAAAGCAGCCGAGTTAAAACTCCTAGCCTGGATCTCTGTCTCTCTCTGTTGCTGTTTTTGAAATAAATGTTGCATTTAAATAGCAAGGGCCTCAAATGTCCCTGAACTTTTGCAGATTTAAGAAAGCAGCTTTGTTGGGTTTGTTGCAAACGAATTGCAACAGATATAACTTTGAGTTCGGCAGCAAAAAGAATGGCTTGTCTCGCCAGTCTGGCTGAACCGTGACGAAAACTTTAACAAAAATTATGTTGCAAATGAGGCACAATGGCATTCAGAGGTGATGAGTTTAACTGATTGAACTCTAAGTGGTTTTAGAAGTAATTTCTGCGTGAAAAATGAATGTAGTAAATTTTACATTTTTTGAGCCTCGTTAAGTTCAACAAATTAGGACTGAATCAGTTGAAGCAAATTTATGTCACAAAAGTTTTAGTGACAAATGTATCAAGCTTTTAAACTTTGTTTAAAAAAACTTATATAAAAAAGTTATTTTTTTTAACATATTTTGTAAAATTGTCACTATGTTGTAACGGTATGAGACAAATAATCAGTGAAAACATCGATTCACATCTAATTGCTGAGCTACTGTTATTGCCATATGAAGAAACGTTGCACTCCTGGTCAAAAACAACCAATCAGAGCAAGGAGGCGGGCCTTAGTGGTGTCAATTAATTCACGTATGCGCTGCCAAATGCGCTAGTGGTAAAGAAACAACTTTACCACTGCAGCAAAACCATTTATCCGCTGTCATCGGTGGTCATGCTAACTAGCATTAGCATTCAGGACAGGCTCTGCTGACAGAAAGAAGATGCAGCCATAAGACCCGCCTCCTGGCTCTGATTGGGTGTTTCTAGTTGGCAGCTGGAGAAGGCAAGGGAGCCAGACGTTCATAGATTATCTGTCTCATAACATACTGTCACAACATGGTGACTGTTTCAACATGTAAAATACATTAAGTTAAAGCTGCAGTATGCTTTAAATAAATTATTTTTTAACTTCATAAAAGGGAATCTGGTCAAATAAAACGGCTGCAGGTCTCTTTGGTCATGACATTTACCCTGTTTATTATCAAAATAAATAATTGTGCTCAGCATAAAATCCATAAAAAGCAACTAACAAAACGAGTAATCGTAGCAAAATGTAATCCAAATATTATGTGTGATGCTTTCAAAAGTTTTTATTCAAATAACATTGAGAGAAAGTTGTTATTTTCGATCATGTTACCTTATATGGACTAAACCTTCCTGCATTTCTTCGGTGTTTTATATCAGTCCGTCAGTGGGCTTGAACAGACTTGCCCTCATTTTCCTCCAATCAGAGGCCGCTGCCTGTCCGTGCGGACCAATCAGGGGCCAGGCTCGGCGGGGGCTCGGCGAGGGGGGGGAGGAGGACCAGCCGGGTCCCGGCTGGATGTTTGACGGAACCAGATTTACTGAGACCCAGACATGAAACCCAACCCTGGTCCTGAGAACAAACCAGATCCAGTTACATGAGGAAAAAAGAGAGATAAAAACCTGAAGCTCTGAACTTTTCAGCGTTTCCCCCAAGGTATCCTGGTGAATGAAGCTCATCAGCCGGAACAGGGCGAACTGGTCGCGGCCTGAACGGCAGAAACCTGCCGGCAGGCGGGACCATCTGGACCCGGAGGCATCGCTGCGCCGCTCCGGTCCACTGGGCGCATATGGCGACGTACTGGTGGCAGAGCCTGAATCATCACATTAAACTGGAGAAACTCCAGTGACACCAGTTCAAACATGCTGCTAATGCGATTTAAAGGCTTTAATATGAGTATTAAGTTTGTTTATTTAGTAAAAGTGGGTAGTAAATAGATACATTTACTTAGTTACAATGAACTCGAATAACCTTTTGGGGATATAAAATACTATTTGGAGTAGTTTTCCTACATTATACTTTTACTATTATTATGATGTACTGTTACCTTTATTTCAGTAAACGTATTAAGATACCTTTACTTTAAATACTTAATTACTTTTATTCGAGTAATATTTTTATGAAGTACCACTACTTTTACTTTTTAAGATACTTTTTAGATTTTAAGACACTTTCAAGATACTTTTTAAGATATTAAGATACATATACTTTTAACAGTACTAAATTTACTTAATATTGTTACTTTGAAGTATTGCAGTTTACGAGTAATATACTTTTAATAATGAGTACTATTATTAAACTTTCTTCTGCCCTAATTTATTTTGAAGATATTTATTTAATAAAATGACCTTTTACATAACTTTACTTATTTCTCTCCATCTGATGACATTGTGCAATCAGCTATAATCAGTTACATTTTAACCTTTTTAACTTTCTCTGCTTCCTCTGAGTTAAATCTCGTCTCTTCTGTGTCTGAACTGCAGCTGTCCGGCATAAAACTCAGATTTAATGTTTTATCAGATGATCCAGAGGTTTCATGAGACGCCGCACGTTGCAGTGACGTAACACCAATAAAACTGATTGTTCCGGTCTTCAGAGAGCTGAGCTGCTGTGTGTGGCGCCCTCTAGTGGACAACATAAATCCAAACCCACCGCAGCGGTCAGGTTCATTTTTAGTTCAGATGTTTCCTCCTTTTGTGTTTTTTTTAAGTTAAGGGACTCGATTTAAATTAATAGAGTTATTTACAGTGTCTGAAATTAACATTATAATTTTAAAAAAATCATTAAAATAAAAATTTTCAATTAAAAAAACCTGTTTTGCTTTAAATTATTAAATCTATAGACATAAGCCCAACAATCAAGATATTTATTGTAACTTCTTAGAAAAATTATTTCTGAGGAATTTAAAACATAAAAAAAATTTCATTAAAGTCAAGTCTTCAGCTTCAATCTGAACACGAGCTGCAGAATGTGCCAATATTTAATCAAATTAATCAATTGTGAGTAAATTGATAAAACACACTATAAATAATTATTAGCTGCATCCATATTCTGCCAACAAAAACAGAGACAAACTATGATTCACAATCATGCTTTATTCTGCTTGATTTCTTATAAAAGAATCAGATAAAATCCTCTTCCAGGATCTCCTTCAGTCTAGCTGCATCCCGCTTCCCCTCAGCTAAACTAAACTTTTCTTTACACCTTAAATATCTTTTATTAGTTTGTGATGTCAAAGCAAAAAAAAAAAAAAAAAAAACGAAGAAAAGAAAAAAAGAAACTTCGTTGATTGTCAACACAAAACTCTATTTTTAGCACCAGTACAATAAAACTGTACTTTAGCTGTTTTTGAAACACTGGTTCTGAAGGAGTAAATCTCAGAGTAAAGGGATCCTTAGTGAGGACGTTTCAGAACGAAGCACCAACCACGGCGGCGTCTCCTCACACACCGGCTCCTCAGATACACCACAGTCCAAATATATTAATGACTATTAAATTAAGCACAACAAACAGTGGAGCTCCAACACAAAGCACTCTGGGGTCTGGAAACACTGCGGGGGGTTTGGGTCGGGCTGTGGTTCTGTAGCAGTTCATGATGAATGGAGAATGTCTGCCTGGTTCTGTAAACAAACTCAACGCGGCGGCCGATTGATGTCGTTCGATTCGTGTCCGTCCGTCTGTCCGTGATGGCGACCGATGATGTCGTTCGATTCGTGTCCGTCCGTCTGTCCGTGATGGCGGCCGATGATGTCGTTCGATTCGTGTCCGTCCGTCTGTCCGTGATGGCGGCCGATGATGTCGTTCTATTCGTTTCGGTCCGTCTGTCCGTGATGGCGACCGATTGATGTCGTTCGATTCGTGTCCGTCTGTCCGTGATGGCGACCGATTGATGTCGTTCGATTCGTGTCCGTCTGTCTGTCCATGATGGCGGCCGATGATGTCGTTCTATTCGTGTCCGTCTGTCCGTGATGGCGACCGATGATGTCGTTCGATTCGTGTCCGTCCGTCTGTCCATGATGGCGACCGATGATGTCGTTCTATTCGTGTCCGTCTGTCCGTGATGGCGACCGATGATGTCGTTCGATTAGTGTCCGTCCGTCTGTCCGTGATGGCGGCCGCGTGGAGCGAGGCGGAAATGTGTCTCAGTATGTGCCACGGTTTCTTCTCTCCCGCGAGTCTTTCAAAATAAAAGCCTCGGGTCGTCTCCTAAGCGCCAAACTGAAAGACCGGAAAACTTCGCCGGCTCGTCGCCGCGGCAACTCAAACGTGTTCACCCTGATATACATTTACACAACCATGTACACACGGATCAGTAAAAAAGTTTCTTGTGTATTCAAATATACCTAAAGATAAGAACCTGAAAGCTGCTTTTCCTGCATTGACCACTCCTGTGTGTGGGGTCAAAGGTCGGGGCTGTCGCGGGGGGGTCAGTCCCGCCGGACGGAGAGGCTTCCTGCTGTCTCCGTGGAAACGCGGGGCGGGCGGGCGGAGGGGGGGGGGGCTATCGGCTCCGACACTTGGCTGTGGGCGCCGCCGGCGTCTCCTCCTCCTCCTCGTCTTCCTCCTCGTCTTCGTCCTGCAGGACGTGGACGGACGAGCCCAGCAGCCTCTGCAGCTCCGGCACGCAGCACACCAGCTCCACCGGACCCTCGTCTTCCTCCTCCTCCTCATCATCCTCATCATCGCCGCATCTCCGGGGGAAGCCGACCTGGCTGACGGAGACCTGCCTCCAGAGCTCGGCGTGGGACAGACTCACGACCTCGAAGTTTGGGTAACGGGCCCGGAAGATCCGCGCCGACATCTTCAGCCGCTTCAGGACGTCGGTCAGCAGGAACCAGTTGCAGAAGCTGCCGGGGGAGGAAGAACGAAAAACAAGCGCCTCGCGTCAGCCAAGACGTCTGCAGCGGCACGGCCGTTACAGGGTTTATCTCAACACATCAGAACCTGTTTACTGATTATCTGGATTCATTTTGTTTAGTGAAGAAGCCGTTTCTTCAGACATTAGCCGTGTCCGAACCCGGTCTTCCTGGACCGGGTTCCCCTGATGGTCTACGTAGACCAGGGTTCTTCAAAGACTACGAATGAATGAAGACCAGAGGAGAAAAGCTGTGACTTCCAACAGGTCCGGCCTCCAGCCTCTGTCTCCGCCACGCCTCAGCGTAACTCAGGTTGCCTAGCAACCGTGACATCGTCTTACATATATTTCCCTATTTATAGGTGGTTCATAGGTGATTTAAGATGTTTTTAGCAAGAATATTGTTCGGTTTTTCATAACCCCCAAAAGAATATTTTCCCAGACTGGCAGAGCTGAATCTGGGCTTTTGTTGGAGACGATGTAATAATGTGACCACCTTCATATTTTCTGGAACTGCCCGTTGATTTATTCCTTTTGGTCAAAGATAACCAAAGAGATGAGTGTAATTCTTGGTTTTGAAATTGAGCACAACTTTAAAACTATATATCTATAAAAGACCTGATTTCATCTTTAAAGACCAAACTTCTTAAGGCTCCTAGACAATCCACTATCCTATGATAGCCATACCTTATAGTTATTTTATGTTTTTTTTTGTTATTGTATTTCCTTTTCAATTATTTTTCCTTCTTTTCCTTATGATCACTTTATAATCGTTCTCAGAGAAGTATAGTTATATTTTTGATTTGAAAGTTATAAGGCAATGGGCTACATGTGAGTCTTATTTCAAAAGTGAAAACTAGTTTGTTGATGCCCAATGTTATGTAAATGATACTTTCTCGAGAATTAATAAAGATATAATTAAAAAAAAGCTATATATCTAAGTAATTTACCAAATAAACTCAACACTCAGGATAAATACCTGTTGAAAATTCTACTGATAGCAGGAAAAAAACCTGTTTGTCAATTATCTGTCAGTTTTAGTGTTATCTTTTTGTATGGTTTATCTGACTTCATCCCTTGGTCACTTCTCTGTTGAGGGCCGTTTATTGTCCTAGTTGTTTTTTTTGTTTGTTTTTTTCTCTTTCTTTTCCTTCTTGTTGTTATGGCTTTCCCTGTATAAAAATCTCTTCAAAAATAAAGTATATTAAAAAAAAGATGTTTTTAGCATTTATGATCATTTGTTGCCTTGGTTCTGTACGAAAGGTCATTGATTAATTAATAAACCGACTGATTTGTTCCAGATATTTAAACATTGTGAAGGCTGCCCAGCCACAGACTGTGAGGAACATGGTTTCACATATCAGACTATGGAAAAGAGGCTGGAAATAAACCTGATTTTAAACTATTCAGACCCAAACGAGTCTCTGAATGTAGATCGAAAACCTCACAGGTTTCCCCATCAGTTCCCGTCGTTTTGAACTCACCCCTGTGTCAGTGAAACCTGAACATGGTAGCAGGGTAGCAGCGGCTCCGACGAGAACTCAAACAGGAGACAGTCTTTGTCCGAGTCTCCGTCCCGCTTGGCGTCTCTGCTCTCCTCCTCCGGCTCCTGGTTCTCCTCAGACAGCAGGAAGTCCCAGCACGGCTCCTGGTCCGTTTCTGCACAGCGGAGTCAGCAGAGGTCAGAGGAAATGGAGACGATATCCAGCCGGCGGCAAAACACGAGGTCTGGACGCCCCCTGGTGGCCGGTCCGACCTCACCTGTCACAGCTTATTGAAAGGAAACGCTAAACCCTCGCAGCTACACGCAGAGGGAAAACACGACAGAAACGTCGATAATTTTATATTAAAAACTGAAACCCAGTTAGATTTGAGGGACTTAAAAATAATCACGATTTAACCGCGCAACCTAAAGACTGGAAGCAGATGTGAGGATTAGCAGGCTGGACACAAACCGAGAAATTAGAGAAGCAGAAGATAACTTTAAAATTAAATAATTACTGGATTAAAGGGCAACAGCAGCTGTCACAGCGCAGATAAAACGGCGAGGAGCAGCTCAAATGTTACTCCATAAGATATAAATCATGGATGGATGTTGATATTATTAGTGAAGTTATTTCTGTCTCCTGGGGCTGAAAAACACGATATGAGAGTCTCATATCAGTCGATATCAATAATCTTTTTCTATTTTAAATCTCTGAAATACTGCCACACTGGTAGAATATTTTATTTTGTTTTCCTTTCCACTACAAGCTGTTGATTTTTTTATTTTTAAGTAGTTATGAGGCGCCGGTGGTGAAACATTAAACTGCTGCTGCGCCAGTTACTCAACAAGTTGTTGCTAGGTAACCGAAGAGTGAGTTGCTAGGTAACCAAAGAGTGAGTTTCTAGGTAACCGAAGAGTGAGTTGCTAGGTAACCGAAGAGTGAGTGAGCCGATTCAACTCAACATGCTTTGCTTAGCAGTGAGAGGTTGAGCAGCTACAGCCTTTCTTCTGCCTACATCTCCCAGAATGCTATGCGGTTCTGGATCAGAGTTCAGTGAATATTCCAAATACTGAATATTCTATCAGATGGATTAACTATTGATATTGATCGTGTGTTTATTGTTATGGATTTATTATCCAGTCCTAATGTTTCCTGGTGTGAAAACTACAGTCGACTTTCCCTGAAATAAAATCCTCAATATAAGAAAGAGCATGTAATAGCATTTAAAACCTCACAATCACGAACATCATCATGGTTAATGATGAGTCCAGCCTTCAGTTTGCTCTGCAACCTGTTAGTCCAAATTAACCTGTGAAAGTGCTCAGCCCTCCAGGACAGCTAATCCTACCGTATTTTCCGCACTATAAGGCGCACCGGATTATAAGGCGCACCTTCAATGAACGGCCTATTTTAAAACCTTTTCCATATATAAGGCGCACCGCATTATAAGGCGCATATAATAGACGCCATAGTTATGTTGCCACCCGTCTGGTATTGAACGGGACATGATTTGTTCCGTTCACTACAGATATGGATGTCTAATAATAAAAAATTGGTCGCGAGTTCTTTATATAGCATCTGCACTAGTCATTGTTTCACTCATGGTTTTGGTGTTGCGAAATTGTGCCCAACTGCTTTCTGGTTGGCACAGACCAACCGACACGCTGCGCCGCAGCCTCTGTCTCTCTTCCTCCCACGGCTTTAAATGTATAGGTGCTGCTGGTCCCTTGGTAACTCTTTAAATGTATAGGTGCTGCTGGTCCCTTGGTAACTCTTTAAATGTATAGGTGCTGCTGGTCCCTTGGTAACTCTAGTCGAAGCTCCCGGATAAATGTCTAAAGCTACTTTGTTGACATAAAGAATGTTAACAAAACAGTCCGGTTCCGGTCGCTAGGAAAGCCTTCTTCTACGGGGAAAATGAAGTCGCAGCTGCTTACCGTAGTTGCTAGACCTGTTGTGGCTCAATATTGGTCCATACATAAGGTGCACCGGGTTATAAGGCTCACTGTCGGCTTTTGAGGAAATTTAAGGTTTTTAGTTGCGCCTTATAGTGCGGAAAATACGGTACATAATCTATCAACTTTTGACTTAAGAAACATATTTTAAAAATGACCCGTGTACGACTGAACTATGTTCTACTTCTTTCACTTCTTCATTCTTCTTCCTCTGACAAGCATAACAAGTTATCTATAATGAATGAATATTGGGAAAAACTGAGATTTATTCTGCAGAAACCCTGGAAGGCTGCGTTCGCCCGTGAGACGCAGCAGAAACAGGGACTCTGTCAGCCTGTGTTTCTGTGTCAGGATCTGATGGATGAACCATGAGGAGGAACGCTGCACTGCTACAAAAGCCCCCGACTCTCTGATGCTCATAAACGGTTTGGAGCGACGCCGCCTCTATCCACAAACAAACCGGCACAAGCCCAATAAAAAGGGACCACTGTCTCTGAAATGCACAAACTACATCAATGTTTTTCCTACAGCATGCAAACCGCTCGGCTTTACTTCTGTTTCCTTGGATTTCTTTCTCGTCTTTTGGTTCCTCCATCATCTTTTTGTGTCTACAGCTACCACTCCATCTCTGCTTATGCGTCGGGTGACATAAAAGGACAAAAAAGCAGCTTCCTTCCTGGTATGCATCTGTGCAGAGCTGCTGTTTCCTCTGTGTGTGGAGTGATATGGAACAGGACTTTCATTTGTTTTTTATGTAACAGTGCTGTGTGTGGAACGGCTTTCTGCAGAAACACTTAGGACCGGATTGTTGAATGTTTCTCATGCAGAGACCTGTGAAAGCGGCTGACGTTCGGTACCACCAGTCGTCAGACTCTGATGTAAAAGAGCCCATGAATGTTGGTTAATCATAGCAATGAGTCACTCATGTATGAGGAGGACTGTTCCTGATGAGGCTTAATTTGTGGTTTAAAGCCGACATTTGTCATATTTTAAGTATTTCTAATTATTATAAAATCTTTGTTTACCCAAGTTTGCCGCTGGTTAAATATTATGAGCCATAAGTCATTCTTCTAAAATATAAAATGCATAAACAAATTTATTTACAGCCAAGCCAGCATCCAACACTGACCTTTGTCTTCATAAGAAAATGGTTACAGTAATTAATTTCCCTTTAGCTGCATTTATTTAGACTTGAAAAGCATTTCTGCTGTCTAGTTGGTTCTTCTACCATAAGATGGTGCTTTAAGAAGTGCATCATTAAGGATGAATCCTGTTTTAGAAATGAAGGAATTATAGCTGCAATTTCACTTAAACTCATAAATGCAAACATTTATTAGATTAACTTAAAGTTTTACCCAAACATTAGAATAGAATCAAATTATTTTATTGTTATTTTACAAGAAAGCACAACTACATTTGAAAATAGCAGCTCTCGAAGGCAGCAAAAAACAACAACCAAGTATATAAAGTATAATAAAAACAAATAGAAACAACCAGAATGTTATGTTCAAGGTATTAGGAAAATTGCTCTTAAAATTTATTGATATTGCACTAAACAAATACGATGGTTCAGGGTTTGTGTCTTGGGAAGAAACTATATTTTTAGTATGTATGTACTTGTCTTAATTAAATTAAATCATTATCTAAAAATCATACAATTAATCCAATATGTTTTTGAAATGTATAAATTTCTCTCTTTGCTAAATGAAATGAAATGAAAACTTGCAGCTTACATGATGACACAAACAACTGCGGCGGTGGCAGCATTATGCTGTGGAGCTATTTTGGTGACCTTTGACCCTCAAAAAGTGGATGACATCACGAGGGCAAAACAATAAAGAAATACTGAAGAAATTATCTTGGAAGTTAAAAGTGCGTTCACTCCAAACGCGTTTTGTGTGTCAAAAAACACGCTTCTTATTCTATGCTTTTTATTCAACTGTGGCTCTGTGGATAGAGTAGTTGTCTTGTGTTTGGAAGGTTGCAGGTTCAATTCCAGCTTCCTCTTGCCACATGTCAACGTGCCCCTGGGCAAGGCACCCAACCCCAAACTGCCCACCAAGCTGCATATCAGTGTATAAATGTGTACGCATTTGTGAGTGCAAATGGGTGAATGTGGCTCTAGTGTAAAGCACCTTGAGTGGTAAAAAATGATTGGATAAAGCCCATATAAGTTCAGTCCATTTACCATTCTCATTCAACTCTTCTCATTCAACACTTCTGGTTCAACACATGTGCACTTTCAATTCAGACACTTGATATTTTGCTCTGGAAGCGTCAAAATCGCTCTAGACAGCTTTCAGCTGTCTAGAGCATTTGTGTTCTTCAATCTGCCCTCGATGCATAGAAGTTTGAAAGTAAACCACCTGACATTCAAAATGAGTTTGGTGTGAATGCAGCGTCAGAATGATAACGACCTTAAGAATACAGTTAAAATAGTTTAAAATTGCTTTTAGAACAGCAAAATCAGTGGCTATTTTCATTATTAAATTAAAAACCTGCTTTCTTGTATTGTTAGATTACATTCTCAGAATCATCCAAAGAATTTCTGGGTATTAACTTTTATCACTTTACATCTTTTGACAGCCTTTCGTTGCCCTAAATCTCCACAATTATTTAATATTTTTTGCTCTACACTGAAAATGTGGATTATTTGAAATGCATATGAACATTGCAATGCTCTGCATTTCAAATCCAGTTGCATGTTTTCCTGTTATTATGCAAGCATATGTTAGCATAACCATCAGAAAACTCTGATCTCAGACATTTGCAGAGCGTAAACATCTTCTGTGACCTACAAACTCTCCCCAGTTACACAAGTTCTGTGTGTAGGAACGGGGAAAAACTCTGGTACCTAAAGTCGAGACTCATGTTGGATGTTACCCTGACGTTAGACATCAAACGTGACCCCCGCTGTGCAGAAATTAACACGGGAAACTGAAGGAGGCCAGCAATTCAGGAAAGGTTGGCAAACATGTGCATAATGTTTACACTTTTATGATACAGCATGACTTATTTATGATGAAGGTGAACATTTTTACTTAACCTCCTGCTGCCAGCAGAGGCAACAGCTGCGCCGCATGCAGAACCTTGATTTAGTTCACAAATGATCGCTTTGGCTAAATGATTGTTTGCCTGTTTTCTTGTTAGACTGGATATTTGGGTTGTGCACAGGTCACACGCTGCAACAAGTCTGCATAAATCCGGACAAACAGCAGCGCTGAATTTCATTTCAACATTTATTAATAGAAAAAAACAAAGCTTATTGGATGAAGAATAATCTGAGTCCCTTTACAGCTGGTTGCTAACGACTTCACCAGGGAATGCTTCAGGATTTGATTTAACTGCTGGAATAATTTTGCTAAATTAATTCTTGTGTCACCTGGAAAGATGTGCTTGGATTGAAATGTGAAAGTAGACGCATTCAGAATCACAGAGTCTGTAATTTAGCCATCACAGCACTCTCTTTTACGAGTAAAACATATGTTTTAACTCCTGATTCAGAGATAAAACGCAGACTGCTTGAGGTTCAGTGGAGGGTTTCCACACTGTCATCATCCTGAACCCCACAGAAAGTCAGTGGAGTGTTTGGAAAATCAAGATAAAAACACCAGATTTCACAGAAAAGGAACTCGGAACAAACATTTAGCGACAAACATTTATGTAGGCAAAACGTTTCCGTAATAAAATTCATTTTCTTTTAAATTTAAATTTGCCCCATCAAACATTCAAATTCTTTGAAAAGAAATTGGGTTTCCATCAGTTCTGAGCCAGAATTATGAAAATTAAAGTAACTAAAGTGTTGAAAAGCATCAGTTTGTGTTTAATGAACTGGCTGTGAGTAAAAGTTCAGATCTTTGGCTCTAAGCTCAATGAGCGAGTTTTCTATTTAGATCTTTGTTAGAGATAAGTGACCAGTTGTGAAGAATCTGTTTGACAAATTGTTGAGGAAAAAGTGAGCTACCTGTGCTAAACTACACCACTGTTCACACCGTGGGAATTATTCAAGCTTTGACTGTCGTCAGGCACTGGACTGAAAATGAATGCAAGAGAAGCTAAGTTGAAAGCAATTTTAATTTTGCATTTGCTTCTTGACTCTCATTGCACTGCAAAAATACAAAATCTTATCAAGTATATTTTTTTATTCACAGTCGATTTTGCTGAAATTATTTTCATACACTTGAAATGAGAAAACAAAAAAGTAACTTTTCAGCACAACACATAAATTTGTTTGAAGTAAATAATTCCTTTAAATTGATTAAAGAAGAATACTAGTTCCACTGGCAGATTATTTCACTTATAAAGACGATTTTCCAGTGTTAAAAGTGAAATAATCTGCTGGTGGAACTTATAGTTTTCCTTCAATATTAAGGAAGTATTGACTTAAATTAAAACAAGCTCCTACATCTTGCTGGAAAGTTAACTTGTTAGTTAGTTTTGTCTGTCTTCAAGTGTACCAAGATATTTGCACTAATAACCAGACCAAAAATAATTAGTAAGATTTTGTTTTTTTTGCAGGGCACACAATGCAATGCAGCATAGTTTCCTCTCCTCTACCAATAAATTAATATTTTAGTACCGTAACTCCCCTTCCTCTCTTATTCTAAATTCCCATTCAAAATGATCTGCCATGAAACCGTGACCTAAACAAAGCAAACTCACTAAGAACACAAAACCATAAATTAATCTATTTAGATTCAACAATTTCTCAGTCTGGCTTCTCTTGAGATGCGAAAAAGAAAAAAGATGTGAATACTAACTAAACGCTGTGGTGCTGTGTCAACGTGGCCCGTCAGGATTTAATTTTCTTTGCCAGCTTTCGCAACATTTCTGCAGCTGACAAGAAAAGAAACAGAGAAAACCAGAGCTGAGCAGAAAGCCTCTCTGTGCCCCGAGGCCGTAAACTGCAGAAACGCTGCGCAGATTCCATACATTAATTAATCATTGGTGCAGAAACGCTCTCTGTCTGATTGGAGTCGAAATTTTGTTTGAACTTTGTATTTGTTTGGAATTTGTCTTTGAAGAAAATGAGGTAATCGAGATTAGCAGATATATGTGCATCTATATATACATTTCACATGTCAGAACAAAGTTAAAAGGAACACAAAACTCAGGTGTTT
The DNA here is from genome assembly GCA_903067075.1 of Micropoecilia bifurca. Classification (NCBI taxonomy): domain Eukaryota; kingdom Metazoa; phylum Chordata; class Actinopteri; order Cyprinodontiformes; family Poeciliidae; genus Micropoecilia; species Micropoecilia bifurca. The sequence goes on from CAEGAF010060551.1 coordinate 18,009, forward strand.
TCATATTTGTATCTTCAACTCTTTGATTTAAATTTTTTACCTCAGCTCCCACAAGTGATCCGTTTTCATGGATGTTGTCTTATTCTTCTGCAGCTGCAGCGGAAACGGAAGATCAGTCGCTCCAGCAGTGGGTTGCAGATTTTCTCTCTAATTAATCTTTTTTCATGACGGAAGCACAGAAAATTTAAATATCAGGGTTTTTTATGTGGCTGTATTCATGCAAAGGAAGCATCATGAACTATTTGGTACCAAAGCTGCTTTAGAGGAACTGAAAGCTTCCATTCAGGGTTCATATGTGATATTATCTGGTTGTACAGCAGTGAACTCTGCAGCAAGACTTCTCCTCTGGCTGGGTCGTAATTCTTCAAACAAGATGGATGAGGTCAAAGTAAAACATCAAAGTTAGGCCTTTTGCAATAAGCAGTAAATCAATGTATTGCATGATAAATTGAAACAAGGTCAATAATTTCCGTTTGCATGATTTGTCATTTTTCTCTTTCCTCTTTTTCTACCAAATTGTGCATGATAAAAGTCTTCAGTCTGTTGCTTTGGTCTCAGCCAAGCATTTATTTGATGGATCATTTTGTTTATAGAGACTTCATACTTAATTTTATTTGTTGATTCTGATGTTTTGTTTCTTTATTTTGGATATTTAAAATGTCTTCCACTTCAAATGTTCATTAGAATTTATAGTTTATTGATCTTTGATATTGTGTTCTTGGATTATTACGATATCACCTGACAATGATCTCAAAGCAACGATTTTGCCGTTTAACTTCTGGGACAATTTATTATCAATCAAAATCTTTTATCATGACGGGTCTGTAGACATATGTGACCCGAATCAGCTGTTTTTGTCAAAATGTGATCTGAAGTTTAAATAAAGTTTAAATTTGGATCTGTTCACCTCCCAGAAAAAACAATAAATGAATTAATTATTTCAGACACGTATCCAATAGTTATCAGTAATCATCTTCTGCATGCTCCTTATTTTCCAGTCACATACTTTCATCTCCCTCGTGTTTCTCTCTCTGTATTTCCCTCCATCTTATTGTCAGTTTTTTTTTTTTTTTTTTTTTTACATTTTTTAATTAAAAATCCAACAGATTTTCATTAAAAATATTTTGACTCTTTGCGTTTGGATACATAGCAAATCAATGAAAGTCAAAGCGAGAAAATAGCCGCCTGAAATGCAACCTTGACTGTCCACTTTTCTGCCAAAAAATAAATAAATATTACTTGCATATAAAGAAATGTTAGAAGTGAGACAATATCTTGACGTTTTGGCCTCTTCTACTTGTTTGCAAACCGAAACATAAAGCACAGTCCTGCTCTCGGCCTCAACTCTGAATACACTTTAAGTTTCAAACATATAAATCCATTCCAGTGATCTATTTATGTTGTGTATGCAGCTGCCTACACAGCAGGACTGTGGCAGGCAGTTACAAGTTTCTGCCCTTTTTCATGAATATACTTTACTTTTGCCAGAAAATCTCACCACTTTGAGTTTATAATTTGCAGAAAATGATAAAACCACCAGGCTCATTTGAATGCAACCATTTACACCACTGATCCCATACAAACTACATTTACATCAGGGCTGTCCAAAGTTCGGTCTAGGAGCCATTTGTGGCCCTTTGACTGATTCTGTATGGCCACCAAATTACACAAGAAAATATAAAGCACAACACAAAGTATTTGTCTTTTTATTACCAACTTTATCCAGAGACTTTTACTGAAAAGCCGACTTTGCTGCTTTTATTCTTTCTAAAACTTGGTTAAATATATCAAGCGTTTTGGAACAACGTGACCCAAATCTCGTTCTTATTACTGAAAATAAATTTATTGTCCCTTAGTGGGGTCAGGAGGTGCTGGTTCCTCTCCAGCTAACGTTCCAGGCGAGAGGCGGGTCACCTGGACATGTCACCAGTCTGTCAGGGCAACACAGACACACAGGACAAACAACCATGAACACACACACACCTAGGATGAATTTAGACAGACCAATTAACCTGACAGTCATGTTTTTGGACTGTGGGAGGAAACCGGAGAACCCGGAGAAAACCCA